>JAIGNY010002171.1:4087500-4090000 GCA_020152595.1 Chiridota heheva
TAAAACTCGTACTCTTTCATGTCGTTCGTCCTTTTCATGTTGAGTTTAAGTTACATTTACAAAATCCATTATACTCTTGTTTTCAAGAAAAAGTAAAAATAAATGTTTTCTCTTAATCAAATCATTCTGACTTCTTTTTGACAAAGTCATCAAAGGCCCAATATTAAAAGGGGCCGAGGTCATGTGCAAGCCCATATTTGCCGGGATCATGGGCAAGCCCATATTTTCCGGGTCATGTGCAAGCCCATATTTTCTGAGGTCATGTGCAAGCCCATACTTGCCGGGATCATGGGCAAGCTAATATTTGCCGGGGTCATGGGCAAGCCCATATTTTCCGGGGTCATCGGCAAGCCCATATTTTCCCATATTCTTTTCTTTAGGAACAGTTTTAACAGTTTAAAGGAAAGTTCTGAAAGTCTTGGTCTCGGTATCGGATAATGTGGGTCTCCGTTTTGGATAATGTGGGTCTTGGACTCGGCAGGGTTAGTTTCGGTCTCGGCAGGGTTGGTCTCGGCAGGGTTGGTCTCGGTCTCGGCAGGGTTGGTCTCGGAAGGGTTGGTCTCGGTCTCGGCAGGGTTGGTCTCGGTCTCGGCAATGTTGGTCTCGGAAGGGTTGGTCTCGGTCTCGGCAGGGTTGGTCTTGGTCTCGGCAGGGTTGGTCTCGGTCTCGGCAGGGTTGGTCTCGGTCTCGGCAGGGTTGGTCTCGGTCTCGGCGGGGTTGGTCTCGGTCTCGGCAGGGTTGGTCTCGGTCTCGGCAGGGTTGGTCTCGGTCTCGGCAGGGTTGGTCTCGGTCTTGGCAGGGTTGGTCTCGTTCTCAGCAGGGTTATTTTAGGCTTATTTCAACAAATTGAAGGGCATCCATCAGTCCTTCATTTAGAGAAGAGACACTTTTGACAGTTCATCAAAAAAAGTGCCATCCCGGTTCTTAGTCTTTCTACGCATATGAAAGTAGAAGGAAGAAAGTAATGTCAATATTACCCTGAACAGAAAGAGAATCAAATTGTTCAAACACTCTATAATTATCTTCTTTATCTTTAATCTAACGAAAAAGGCCTAACAGAAATGTCTCTGTATTGAAAAACTTTCACTTCTGCTTTAGTTCCCATGCAGTTTTTCCACGCTATAGTAATCTTTTTCAAATAGAGCCTTTCCGACAGTATGAGATCGTATGCTAGCCATGCACATGCACTTCATTATGGTCTGAAGGCCCATTAGTCTGAAGATTCAATAGTCCAAAATAAAGTCCCACTAGTCCGAAGGTTTACTAGTCCGAATGCCAAATAGTCCTAAGGTTAGGGTTATGGTATACCTTCGCAGGGACCGCGGAACAAGTTTTAAAGTGGAGGAGGGGGTTGGGGCTGAAAAAGAAAATTGTAAAAATAAAAGGCGACATTACACTCATAATAAACCCTGTACTCCCAACCAGTAGAAAGGGTCACCTCTCAGGAATGTGGGGAGAGAGGGGACAAGAACCCCAACAATTTTCTGGTCACAAGTGGAATCATTACACTAGTAAATTAGGTTCCATCACTGATTTTGCCGTTAAACGAAAAATCCCCATCAATTTTGGGAAATTTCCTTCATATTTCGAGCCCTTTTTTTTTTTTTACAATTTTTATGAATTGTTTGTCAATTGAAAAAAATTTTTTTATTTTGGTACAAGTTTCTTCGATTTTCCTGGAATTTTGTTCATTTTTATGCAATTTTCTTCCTTTTTCCCGAAATTTTCAGGTTTATGTACTCTTTTTTAAATTTCGGTGAATTGTTTGACAATTTTAGGGAAATTTTGTTCATATTTGGGCAATTTTCTTCAAGTTTGAAGAATTTCTTTTTTTAAATTTTCGAAAAACTTTGTTCATTTTCGGGCACTTTTCTGAAAATTTGGTGAATAGTTTGACCATTTTAGCAAAATTTCGGGCCATTTCGGGCAATTTTCTTCAATTTTGAGGAAATTTTTGTCAATTCTTTTTAATTTTTGGAAAATTTCCTTTCAATTTTGCAAAATATTTTTCGATTTTCGCCAATTTTTGTTCATTTTGGTCTCTTACCTTAAAAATTTCGGTGAATTGTTTATCAATTTTAGGGATATTTTGTTCATTTTTTTGCAATTCTAGAAAAATTACCATCAATTTTAGGCAGTTTACTTCAAATTTACCAATTTTTTCTTCAATTCTATGTTAATAATTTCCCAATTTTACCTCCCAACCGGGAAAACCAGGAAGTTTAAATCCTTTTTAGGTCATTTTATTTTTTACACATCAGCAAAATCCCCCCTCCCTCCTCCCATGGTGGTGGTGGTGGGAGGGGGCTTTTGGTGGTGGTGGGAGGGGGATTTTGGTGGTGGTGGGAGGGGTGGGGCGCCAAAATGTCTCCCTTCCCCTCCCCCAGTGAAACATAACTACGCCACTGATGGGGACCCCTTATCGTCGACCAGCTGGAAATTGAGAGATATATTTGATTTGGGGCTATTTTTTTATACGGAGTTTCATTGATTTTCAGAC
>JAIGNY010002171.1:4092500-4277500 GCA_020152595.1 Chiridota heheva
CTTTACCCATACAGTCTAGCTATGCGGCACGGTGGGCATAGACCCTGAAAAACCCTTTTCGGCGCAGCCGCCATAACTTGTCCTTCTCCTTAAAAATTTGTTCCAGCAAATTATAACCACAAACCTAAAGTAGCAAATAATGAGACCACTTATCTTAATCAAAATATCCACTCAACCACACAATAAGGATTTCATCCATTGCTAATATGATACTCAACACCAACTTCAACAACAACCCAGGACCAACAGGAAAACTAGTACAATGAAGCCACTGATAAGGCAATTTTAATCCTAATTACTTGTGGTTTTCAGAATAAAGAAAATGAATGGGAAAAGTCTGACCCGACCTGCTTATATATCAGGTCGGGTCTGACTGTTTGAAATTTTAAGGAGCATAACAACTAATTTGAAAAAGAAGTGCCCAGAAACGTCCATATATATATATATATATATATATATATATATATATATATATATATATATATATATATATATATATATATATATATATATATATATATATATATATATATATATATATATATATATATATATATATATATATATATATATATATATATATATATATATATATATATATATATATATATATATATATATATATATATATATATATATATATATATATATATATATATATATATATATATATATATATATATATATATATATATATATATATATATATATATATATATATATATATATATATATACATACATATATATATATATATATATATATATATATATATATATATATATATATATATATATATATATATATATATATATATATATATATATATATATATATATATATATATTTTGTGTTTATATTTTTTTATCATCATCATCATATGTACAAGGGTCCTCACTGTACATTGCCCATGCTGCCATGAAGCTTCCACAAAATCGACAATGATTTTATTTTTTGCTTTCATAAAGTTATTATCAATATGTATTACTTTCTTACTAGTGATCTAGACGAAGGCCCATTATGGACATAAGAAAATAAAATTCTGAAGTGCTCACTACAGATTCATCCCGTAGTTACGAATTTTTCAATCCGTATTACGGATTCGTCGATCCGTAATTACAAATTCAATTCGTAATTACGGATTCAATCCATAATTACAAATTATATCTGTAATACACATTCAATCCGTTATTACGGGTTCGCCAATCAGTAATTACAAATTTATTCCGCAATTATGAATTAAATCCGTAATTACTGATTCGTCAATTCGTAATTACATATTTAATCCGTAATTACGGGTTCGTCAATCCGTAATAATAATTCAGGATTTGTCAATCCGTAATTACAAATTCAGTGCATAAGTACGTTCTTATCAACAAAAATACCTGAAATTTTCTTTAGCTGTTTAGGAAGGACTAAATCCATACAATTTCAGGGGATTTTCCCCATGCAACCCGGCGGGCAGTATACTCAGCCCCACTTTCAAGTTTTATGAGAGAAATTATATTTAGGGGGCCTACCTGTCATCAAATAATAACATTACTATTTTATGAAAATTGACATCTATAAGAAGATGTTTCAGTTTTTGAGAAATGATTGTCAACAATTGAAACCTTATGTTTTCTCGCCATACTGCCATAACAACATCAAAAAAGTTATGTAGAATATTTTACACATGTGTAACGTCCATTCTACTCAACGTTGGATCAAAATTACACAGCTAAAAAGGGGCGGAATTTGAAAAAATGTATTTGAATAGGCCCCTACATCTTTTAACTAAGATTTGCATGAATCTTATTTTCCCACCAAATCATAAGATAAACTATACTTTACTCAAATCAAACTTATTTAAAGAGATTTACAACAGTAAAAATATTAAATCAACTTTATTTTTGATATTCCACTACTTTTTTAAATCGAATAAAATTGATAAACTCTTAAGACTTATATTTAAATAGCTTTTGGATTTCAAGCTTGTCATTTAAGAAAAGTGTCTCTGACCAGGGAGTTGTCATTTAGAAGACAACGCCCTGCTCTGACATACAGCAGGGAGTTGTTATTGAGGTATCTAGATAATATTTTAAATGAGCTTGGAGAGACCCTAGCCTACTAGGGTCTCCTTTGAGGCCCTTTCCTTACAACAGTTTGTCAATTTTACACAGTGCATAACACAGGTATTGTGTTCGCCTTACACAACTATTGTTAGCTATTGAACACATAGTTGTGTTGTTTTTACACAGGTGAGTGGTAAGTTTTACACAACAGTCATGACAGTGGTGTAACTTTTCTTTAACACGATGCTGTGTTATTTCTGTACAACGTTTGCTAGGTGCACTATGTGCACAGCTGTTGTGTAATTTTGTACACAACTTTTTTTTTAGAGTAAAGGAGGAGTAGGCCTTATAAACCATTAACCATAAAGTTCAGCTGATTTTTCTTGTGTTTTGTTTTCCCTTCGTTTTTGTTGACTTTCAAGCATGTGTTGAGTCTAAAGAAAATGTGGCAAATACGTAAGAAAAGAAGACAACTTGAAATGAACGGCGCAGTTATACATTTTATTATTATTATTATTATTATTATTATTATTATTATTATTATTATTATTATTATTATTATCATTATCATTATCATTATTATTATCATTATTATTATTACTATTATTATTATTATTTTCATTTTTATTTTTTTTTTTTTTTATTATTATTATTATTATCATTATCATTATCATTATTATTATTATTATTATTATTATTATTATTATTATTATTATTATTATTATTATTATTATTGTTATTATTATTATTATTATTATTATTATTATTATTATTATTATTATTATTATTATTATTATTATTATTATTATTATTATTATTATTATCATTATCATCATTATTATTATTATTATTATTATTATTATTATTATTAGTATTATTATTATTATTATTATTATTATTATTATTATTATTATTATTATTATTATTATTATTTATTATTATTATTATTATTATTATTATTATTATTATTATTATTATTATTATTTTTATCATTATTATCATTATCATTAGTATTATTATTATTATTATTATCATTATCATTATTATTATTATTATTATTATTATTATTATTATTATTATTATTATTATTATTATTATTATTATTATTATTATTATTATTATTATTATTATTATTATTATTATTATTATTATTATTATTATTATTATTATTATTATTATTATTATTATTATTATCATTATCATTATCATTATTATTATTATTATTATCATTATTATTCTTATTATCATTATTATTATTATCAATTTTTTTTATTTATCATTTTTTGGGGGTTATATTATTAATATTAATTTATGGAGGGGTAGGGGAGGGGTAGGGGAAGGGGTAGGGGAGGGAAGCGGAGGTGCCCGTAGCTCTAGTCTGCAAATATCTGATATGATATCAAGTAGTCTGAAAGTATATGATATCAAAAAGAAAATGAGTGAACCCAAGAAAACATGAAAAAGCATCCCGAAATAAGAATAAGTACGAGGATTTTCGTAGAAAGAAAAGTGAGGTTAATTTTGCTTAAAAAGAAGAAGAAGCGGTCAATGTTCAGATTCCATATTGTGATGTTGCTTCCCATCCCTGGCCGGCGAGCCGGTAAAGTAAATTCCCCTCTCTCTCCTTCATCAAATTTTGGCCCCACGGCCCGTTTTCCTAGGAAATGTGGGCCCCCAGACAATTAAGCTGTAGCCATCCAGTAAATTTGGTCACCCTCATAGTAAAAACGGTCCGCTAGGAAATTTGGGCTCGTCCCTTCTTTCCTAGGAAATTTGGAGACAGCAACTTGTCCCCCTTTTGCAATGAATAGCCCTTCTTCTTCCTTTACAGTAAATTTCGCTGCCGTTTTGCGTAAAGCACTCTTTTTCTTTTCTTTAGTGTATCCCGATGCGTACTGCCCAGATCGAAGAAAATATTATTTATTTTTTTCTTCACCAAAGTGCTTACTTGAAGCCATTTTCTGTGCGTGGGCAAATCCTACGAGTACAACGGCGCTGCATTCCTTACATAAATATCACTAACTTTGGTTTTAACTGATCACTTCAGTACACAAAATTATTTGAAGGAACCGTACAAACACACCAGTAAATTATTTAGTACAATCAGTCCGGAGGGGACCAAATTCACTAGACATTCCTTAGGAAATAAGGACCGGGGGCCCAAATTTACGGCGGGCAAAATTTACTATCATACCGGCCGTACCGCGTGACGTCAACCTCAGCTCTGTACAGATCTATAAGACCTAATCCAGGGTAGGTAAAGCGAAAAATTACTTGGATTAATCACGAAATACATTGAATAAATTTCAATGAAACACTTCAAGTTGATCAGAAATTAGTGCGCAAAATAGTATTGACCAATGATTTATACAATTTGGTGATTGTAAATTTTTTTTTTTGGCACGGACGTTAGTGTTACAGCTCTGACATAAATCATAGCATAACATAACAAGATTACGGGCTAAGAAGGTTTAGTAACCCCATAAAAAGCCCAAACTAACACCACCACCACCACACCCAAAAAAACAAAAATCAAAGAGGCCAGAGTTAGTAAAGAACTTATCAATGTTGGCTTGAAGTTGTGAACAGAATTGGAGCTAACTACTCACTCAGGCAAACCATTCCAATCATTAACAACTCTTTGCGAAAAGCTAAAACGCCGAAAATTTATCCGTGAGAACTCTTTGGTCAACTTCAAACTCTTACCACGTGTCACATGAGAATTAGCTGAGACATGCAAGAAATAACAGGAAGTTAAAGCATCACTACCAGATAGGAACTTAAAAACCTTAATCATATCGCCACGTACTCTTCTCAACTCAAGCGTGGTCAAACCAAGAATTCGCAACCTAGATTCATATCTTTCTAGATTAAAATGTTTTTCGTATGTTTCGAGTCTCAAAGATTCACTGATACCCTGACAACGGACAACAATAGTGCGGTCGTTCCGTAAATTGAGAGGCTTAGGTAAAGAGGAGACAAAACTACTCTTATCAGCAGGCTCGAAAAAGAAAAAGAAAAAAATACCTACAACTAGTATTAAAGATATTTGAGTAAGGGCATGTTGCCTCCACCATATCCTTAAGAATTTTTGAAAACTTTCTGAATCGTTACGTTGTTCGATAAAGAAAAACATAGTAACTAAACTGCGTCATCTATACAGGAGCGCAATTAGAGTAAAGTTAGGCGGCAGACAACCTATTCCTTAACAACTTATCGGAATTTCAGGTTATACTATGTCTGTATGTCAGCTGCTGGGGGAGTGATTTAGTGAAAGCTTTAAAATAAAATGTAGGTCTGTGTATGTGACCGAGGTTATTACCCCTTCCCTAGCATCATAGTATTTGTCCAAATCGCAGTTTGACCCCATTATCGCGTCTAAATTTCACCCACCCCCACCCTCACCTTCCGCCACGTATCCCCACCCCGTCACTCACCCGTTGTCAGTCCTGGCTACGGCACTGATGATGATAGAGAAAGGTATATATAAAACTAAAGGGAAAATCCTACATAGATAACGTAACTTCTTTTCAATTGGACAGCCCAACGGCCCATTGTCATCGAATATGATATACTTCAGTCAAAGTTTGTATTTGGTTCTAAAGAATATTAGTGATTTCGTGTGTGACGTCATCACAATTTATAAACTCAAAATTGTCAAGTCTTATGCGATAAAAGATTACATTAAAGATAGAATTGGTATTAATGAAACGTGGCACTGATTTCTACATGGTGCACTGATTTTCTATTATTCTATTACGAAACATCATTATGTAACGTTCAAACTTCATGGAAACATGGGTAAACGATGAAAAGATCAAAACGGAAGACATAGGATTAACGGACAGACATTCAATGTTCTTTCTCTTTCTATTTTTCCGGTTTTCTTACGCAGTGGACCACTTGAAGTGATTCCTTTTTGATATTTTACTCGTCAGCTCGTGGAGAAGATTTTAAACGTGAAATGTAAATTTCTGCACGATGTTCGAAACAGTAAGCCGAATAAAGTTAACCGTCTTATCTATGTTGACCTACACTATAAAAAAAAAGAAGAGGAATTTCTACACACAAATAACCGTTAAAACCTTACGGTGAAGACCGTATTCTGCGTGCGACGGCTTTTGACCGCTAAAGATGAAATAGAGACTTTATAGGGAGTTTTTACTTTTCAGGACCGTAAATAATGACTAACTGTCTAATAAAATAGCGCGTTACTGTATAATGACCGTAATTTTTACGTCGAACGAAATCGCATACGTCATTTCCATAGTTACCTGCATATAATTAAGAAGCGCGCCGGTTGCAAGTTGAAGCAGGACGCCACTGCTGCGCCGCATTGCTTGTCACATTCATCGCCGAATATCTGCGGAATACCTGCAGAATCTCTTTCACTGGTAACAAATCACATGTTGTTCTTTATCTCACATGTATAAACAAGTGAAAACTGCTGCAACGTTTTGGATTTTTGAGTAATTAATGTGGATTTCATTCAGTTTACATTTTCTTGTGCTGAAGTGTGCTATGCCAATACGATAGGCTAGGCTACGCATTTTTAGTTTTTGCATTGCGTTGGACAACTTACTGTAGGCCTAAGTTAGTAACGTTACTGAAGTGTAGCATAGCATAACGTCCCGAAAGCATCCACTGCTGGCTGGACATCAAGACGGCCACGGCCTTTGATAACCAGTTGTGAACTCACTGCTTGCAGACCCAACGGGATACGAACCCGGGTGAGAGGACAAAGCACTAACCACTACACCACGGAAGTCTGGTGTAAAAGGTGTGGAAGTAAAACATCATAACATAAGTATTATGATCATAATGTTAAAGTTAAACTCGAGTAGGCCTAGGCCTAATTATTCTTCAAACCAAACTCTATAAGGTGAACTGAGACTCCAGTCTGGATTTTCTCATGGTATTTTGTAGTAAATCATGTGGTAAAGACTACACTGCCAGAGTCTATCTACGAAAGTTTTTACGTTCGCCCACTAGGTTGTTGATTTTGTGTACACTAGCACTAGAAAATATTAGGTACATTTTGCCAAAAGTTTACCCATTTGTAAAGGAATATGTTACTAGAATACTTCAAATAAAGACATCAGAAAGTTTAAGAAACATAACATAAATTTCTTTCAGCAGAATTTAAGGTGTATAAAAATACTACACAAAAAAAAAAAGTTACCGAAACAGCGCACAAAATTCATTGCGGCTAACGTTAAATCAATGGCAAGTTCAATTTCCATAGTCTATGTATGGGTCGTTGTTGACTGTGTGAGGCCGGTAAGAGAAACGTAAGGCTTGAAACACAGCACTCCGAAGTTAAATAGGTCTAGTAGCCTAGGCTATGTTGTCACTGTACTCCAACTTGCAAGCTGAAGACCGCCATCTTCTTGTTAATTTTCTCCAAATATGGAGGACACTCATATGTTTTACATGTAGAGTGATGTTGTGGGTGGTGGCGCTAAAAGAGATTTCAAGCTGGTAACACGGAGGGCCTAGTACAGTAATTATACCTTCATCAGCTTTACTCCACAACGTTTGCTGATTTTAGGTACGGGCCTATATGAAAGCGCCCATTGAAAAATAAAAACGCACGCTGAAGCAAAAGTCTATGGTATTTAACACGTCTTTAAAAAAGTTGCCCTAAAGATTTAAGGCAACTTAAATTTCAGTATCATAATAAACATAAAAATTCATACACTCTAACCTCAATATGTTTTATACAATCTCACCTGAAAATAGAAACTTAGTTTGCTTGAAAACATGTCAAAATTTGGTGAAGAAATAAAATTCCGATCCATTTTGTTTCCGCGTACGTTAAAAACAATAACACGCAATGTCACGCACAGAAATGCATCTTTACGAACGTGCACGAACGATCGCGCAGGCGCATTTTAAATGTCTAGCAGTGTGCAGTGAAAAGACCATGTGATGAGCATGGATTTCGCTTGCGGGCTTTTTTTGGTACTCATGCTTGGTGAAAAGACGAAAATTTAAGGAAAAGTGGGCAACACCTATAAAAGTAGATTCTTTAAAATAGCCGGCGGATCTGTCGATCATCGATTACATGAGTACTTTTGCGTCAATCGGACATTTGGTTCGTCTGATTAGGCGATACTCATGTTGTTTAAGCATTTTGAGTCAATTTCGTCAAAAAAAATCATCTGTTTTTCTAATTCTGAGGAACAATTTCGCTCAGATAACCAGCCTGTTAAGTTTGTGAACATCCTACAATCTTGGACAAAACTATTAAAACACTTCAGCTTTTTGAAAACTACATATGTTATAGTGTTATGTTTCTTCAATATTTTTTACAAGAATTGTACCCCCCCCCTATTTTTTTTCTTAACGTCATTTCCAGGAAAATAAGTAACAACGGACAACATTAAATGGGAAGGGGGACAATTACTATAGTGAGGTAGGAGACGGGGCACTGGCGGCGTCAATGAAATGATACAAATGTCGTTAAAGTTCTAAAATATTAATTACAATTGGAAGAGTTGAAAAAAATTCCAGCATTTCTGATTTTTAAATGTGGAATAATTTACAATAGAAAAGAAGCTTCATGAAAAGCATCACATATTTTCACCAAGTGTTTCAACGAGTTTTGTCCAAGATTGTAGATTGTAACCTTAGTTAATATTGCATTGTAAATCTCTAGGACCACAGATGTCTGACTGTACGCATTTGGCTAGCCTTATTAAATACAAAAAAAGGCCGACAGCAATTACTACAGAACGGGGTGGCTAGGGTCGGCCCATGGCTAACTTTAAATACGCTACGGTGTTGGCCGAACTTCACCAAATAGGCTAGGGCCTAGGCGTAATGCATAACGGCTTCGATAAGGGTAGGCAGTAATTCCTTTCAAATGCTTTAACGTTTCAATCTGTCATGTACGTTCAGACGTAAAACAATGAGTAATAAACGCATTGGCATAACGTACCGTACCGGTACTGCGAAAAGTACCTGCACTGTGTGTGCATGGTTTGTCAATTTTTTTCCGAACTTGATCCATGAATGACGTCAAAATCAAAGTTGTTAAATTAATTACTTATAAAATTATTTGTTTATTGAACTGAAAGTACACAAAAAGTAACGTTGAAATTAAATCGGGTATTAAAAAAACTAAATCAACAATTTGCGTAGAATACTTAATCTACACATTTCTTTGGTATATTTTTTTTTTTTGAAATGCTTGACTCTTTACTGCCCTCACTTATAATCAACATGGGTAGGTGACTTGGAAAAATATCACGATTTTGTAACACTATAGGTATATGAGTTTTGTCTCTCGGCAGTTGGCCTATACGTAGTATAGGGCGAATGACGTCACGCTCTCTGGTATTATCATCATGTTTATTTTGTACCAATCAGCTATGATGCGGCGAGCTAAAATGTACCGGATTTTTCAAATTTCCATAAACTGATAAAGGGTGGATTCATAGATGTAGGAACCTGGGTAAGAGGATGGGGAAGAAGAAAAGAGGGGGAGAGGTACGTTCCCCTTCCACTTTTCCGAAAAAATAACAAAATTGTCCCTCCCTCAATTACACCGACGTATTCAGCCTTTCAATGCCACGGAACAAACGAAAATTATCAGAAAATAGCTGTACCCATGCGTGGTGGGGAGGGGGCTGAGTTCACCTTCCCGGATAGGAGGTAAAATTATTAACTACAAATGAAGGAAAATTGTGAAAAAGTATTGGAAAATTTGGTAAGTTTTGTAAAATTTACTAAAAATTTGTGTAACTTTTTTAAAGGTTTTGCAAAATTTCCTAGAATTGAAAAATTGTTGCTGAAAATGGGGAAAACCCCAAAACGGAAGAAAATTTCCCGAAATGTAGGAAAGTGCCCCAAAATTAAAAAGAATTGCCCGAAACCAAAATAATTTCCCAAAAATCGAGAACATTACCCGAAACCGAAGAAAACTGCCGAAAATCGAAGGAAAATATTTAAGCTTATCAATTTTTCACAGTTTATTTCCCTAATATGTATGGCATATTGTATACTGGTATATCTCGCTATACTTACATTTTGCATACGGAATTTCGCCAAGGGAAAAGTTTCCCCTAACCCCACTGAATACAGTGCCTGTTCAATTAAAGTCAGAAGGTGCAAGAACTCGTGGAATATGCGCACCGTATAGAAATATTACAAAAGTCACCATCTTTTCAAAATGAAGAGCAAACTTTTACTTGTTTCTTTTGGGATCACTAATTCTTTCTACAGACTGGGGATATATGACTTTGGGACTTTCCCCTAAGAGGTCGTGCCCTCCCCTCCACCCCCCCCCCCCCCCCCTCTCTTACACACACACTTCCCGACCGCTTTCTACACCACTTGGTGGGTTCATTTTGAAAATGTAGATATAATACAGATCAAATTCGCTAAAAAGAAATGTTTTTACTTATCACCTAAGCCTGTGTATCATGCTCTAGATGATATATTACGCAAGCCTCACACCGTGCACACGTAAATACGCGTACACTCGTAAATACGCGTGCGCGCTTGGATTGGATTTCCTCGCACTCGACACTGGAACGCACGTGGACTTTTTACAAAATGCATTAAAAAGATTCCATTTAGACGCATGATAAAGAACAACTCTGTCTCAGTGTACGTGTATGCAGAGAGCGTGATGTCATTCGCCCTATACTACGTATAGGCAGATAGGCCGAAGGCCGAGAGACGAAACTTCTGTGCAAAAATCGTGATGCGCTTATGGACGCCATATTTGTTCCAGCATGGTCAACTATGCGACCGGTGGACAGTACATGCGTAACGAGCAAAGTGACTGAGTGATAGCGTACCGGCTGGGCCGGGTGGAGAAACTAGGCTTAGGCCTACTACTAGGCCTAGGTTAAATGTCAATTAATACAAAAATGACAACTTTTTAGTCGCAGTGAAATAATTTAATTTAAAAAAAAATTGTTACTGTTAGGTTTATTTCACAATCCTTAAAGAAAATTCTTGAAAAGTATCTCAAATGAATTATGAAGAGAGACTGAGCAGTCATAAAACATTGTTCATCGTTGGCTTAGGCTTACACTGACTATCAATTTTGTCCTTAAGTTAACTACATTTACTCTACAACTTTAAATGCCTAGTGCCACCCTGTCCCTGTCTAAAACTTAAATTATTTGTATGTTTTAAAAAGGAATTTAAAAGTAACTTGAAAAATAATTAAATAGGAAAAAGAAACATTAACATTAAGACCCACTGCAGTTACTGTAGTTTAATCAGCTTCACTTCACAAAGTTTGCTGATTTTAGGTAAAAAACACCATAATTTAATTCACTTCATAAATAATTTGCGAAGTAATTACTGAAAGAGAGTGCATAGTTCTTAGTAAATTTGCTATTAAGAATTAATTACCTCAGCATGGACAGATGGAATGACAAGTTATTACAATTAAGGTTTTTTAATGTCATGGTTACATGCAAGTTACTGTCAGGCACCCTGTAAATACAACTCACAGCAATGTTTTATTTTTTATTTTATTATAGTAGAAAAGTATTTGTAATACATATTTCACTTGATTAAAGTTTTGTTAAACTATCATTATGATATAGCCAATGACTTTTATCAATCAAGCCTAGCTGTCTTAGCAAAGTATAAAAACATTGCTTTTGATGATCAAAAAGGAATTATGTTGCTGCTGCTTGACTTATCAGCAGCTTTCGACACAGTTGATCATGTTATTCTTTGTGATCGCCTAGAAAAAAGGTTTGGAATCACAGGAACTGCTCTTGAGTGGGTTAAGTCTTATCTACGCGAAAGGACCAACCGTGTTCGCATAGCTGATGCACTATCAGATATTAATCACATTTCTTTTGGATTACCACAGGGTTCGGTTATTGGCCCTTTAATGTTCACACTCTATACCACACCACTTGGTGATATTCTTAGGAAGCACGGTGTCAAATACCACATGTATGCCGATGACATTCAAATATTTCTCAACTTTGACCCTACTGATATCGTTGATATACAGCATACACTAACCAGACTCACAAATTGTGTTTTTGATGTTCAATCATGGATGACTGCTAATAAACTTAAACTTAATGAAGACAAAACTGAATTTTTCATCTCTGCATCACCACAACATCTTTCACTGCATCTAGTTCAAAACATCACACTGACTGTTGGAAATGCAACAATAAAACAGTCAAACAGTGTCCGCAACCTCGGTTTCTACTTTGACTCGTCCATTAAAATGACCAATCAAATATCCAAACTTAGTTCAACTGTCAATTTTCACATTCGTAATTTATGGCGTATTCGACGATTCATTGATGTTGACACTTGTCACAGTGCTGTGAGAGCCTTGATTTCCTCACGCCTTGATTATTGTAACTCTTTGTACTGCGGACTAAACAAGAAAGATCTTGATAAGCTTCAGCGCTTACAAAATAAGGCTGCTAGACTCGTCTATGCTCTCCCTCCACGTACGCACTCCGCGCCTCTTCTCGAAGAACTTCATTGGCTTCCTGTTAATAAAGAATCATTTTTAAAGTACTCTTACTTGTCTTCAAATCACTCAACAAAGTTTCCCTAGCTATATCTCAGACTGTATAGATGTCCACGTTCCAACGCGTCCCACTCGCTCAGCTGCTGCTATTACACTAAATCGTCCCAGGACCAGGAAACTTGCTGGCGACAGGACTTTTTCGGCATCAGCTCCAAAATTCTGGAATGCTCTTCCAATGGACTTAAGGAACTGTACTTCTTCTCTGTCTTTTAGAAAGAATCTAAAGACATTCTTATTTTCAAACTCTGCCTGAACAATTGCTTGCTCATACACATCATATTCTGTTGACTGTATTTCTTTAATTTGTACATGTTATTGTTGTAATGCGCTTTGTATCCTCTGGTAAAAGCGCAATAGCAAATGTTCTTTATTATTATTATTATTATTATTTAAAGCTAAAACTGTTCATGGGTTGCCATTAAGCCAACTGTTAAAATAAAAATATTTTTTAGTGTTTTACATTAAACATTATCAGCTATTTTATAGTTCTTTTCAAGAAGATGTTCAAGAACAAATATCAAAAGTATTTGACACGTCATTGAAAGATGAACAGCACTTAAATGAGAGAACCTTTAAGTGATATTGCACATTTCATCAGACTGACAATAAGTTAATTCAGTGAATACAATCATTTCAGTAACTTAAGTTTAACTTGTTAATAGAAAAGTGAGATAGGCCTGCAGCTATTGAAACAAATATCTTGTGAGTGAATCATTTACGCTTTCTATAAAATGATAGTTCATTTATACAAGGAGTTGCTAATAGAAATGGCAACTCCCTGATTTATATCATTATGATATATTCAAGATTATAAAGAAATAAGTGTAACTTTGTTTCCATATGGCTCCAAACTTTACCGGTCAAAGTGCCAAATGAGTGTCAATGGTGACAGAAAGATTTTTGCTTACAAGCATATGATATAGACTGTTACTGATGCTTATTTTCTGTATTATTATGACATCAACCTCGGCCTAGATGTTTCTCAATTAATTTTCTTTTTATTGGTAGGCCTATACAATCTGCTTGATGTCATAGTTCAACTTCAAAACAATTGATTCAATAAAACAACCACAAGGCAAATCAGCTGTTAAGCTTAGCCTATACACAATGCTATACATGTTTTAATTTAAATGTATTTCATTTACAACTTCACTGACAAATATTTGTATACCTTTATATATATCAGCCCATTATTTTTCAAAATTCCTGCATTTAAACAACCTGTAAAATCTTAAGGTTAATCTTTACATTGTTCCATAATGGATGCTAAGTTGTAATGTTGTGTACAGTATTCAAACTCAATCCAATGGGTCATACATAGGCATACAATATGTGATATAGAAACTGCCAATAGGTGTGTGTTTGCAAAGGCATTTTTATTTGGAACAAAGCAAGTTTCATTAAGTATATACTGTACAATAATAACAAGTTTTCAAAACTGTTGCCTGCATTGGGAATAACAACATACCTTTGAAAAAAAATGTTGATGACCACTGTTATCAAAACAAACGTTGAGAATTACTTCGCGTGAAATGAATTAGGGGTAACATGTAAAAGCCACAAGATAGTGCATTAGTTGTGCATGATTTTTTTTATTTTTAATGAATGTATTCTAGTTTAAATCAGATTGTATTTTGGCAATCATGTCTGTTTTTGGCAGAAAAAGGCCAGGCTCGAAAAATTGTTTGTGTGGAGTAACCCATCTTGTTTTAGCAATGTGCATCGGTAGGTAGGCAATATTTTTTTTTTTGTAAAGGATGGCCTAATCTCTACAAAAAAGTATATTATGAGATCTTCACAAACATTTCGTATTTGAATAATTATACTTACTAAAGGGTAAAATTATAATGCCCATGTAATGAAGATGTATGTAATATATGTATTTACATGCTTAATTATAAACAAGATTTTGCATGTAGACTTGAGTTTTGATAATATTCTATGAAGATCATTTTAGGTACTGAAACTAGTATTAAAACAGATTAATTTTTACAGACATGATAATTTTTCTGCAGATGTATACCATGTTTGAAGAAATTTTATTCTATCTTCATTTGGTAATTCTTTGTGAAGGCAAATTAACTTATTGAAGGTATATGTACTTTTAATTTGCTCACATGCATTATTATGCATTTCTAACGGCTATTATTCAACAAAATTAAACATAGGCTTTTGATATGGAGCTTTACATTCACACTTTACATATTACTAGCCTACACTATTGTTTCTATATTACAGTTGTATAACAGCCTAACAGGTAACTACATTATAAAGCAAAACCTCATACTTGTGGTTAACTGTGATGGATAATTTCTATGAGACAGCTAAAGATATTAATTAGACATCTAAAGAAAACATCCAGTAGACATCTGAAGCAGATAAGAATGACAATTTTTCAGATTTAAAAAGGTGTCAGGTAAACATCTGAGGTAAATGCACTTAAGAGTAGCAAATATGTGTCAGTTTAACAATATAATGTAAGGTATAAATCTAGTAGATGTAGATATATATATATATATATATATATATATATATATATATATATATATATATATATATATATATATATATATATATAGTGACAAATACTTGTCAGGTTTGACCACCATATTTTAGTATGTCAGTATGTGAAAAGGGAATACTGAGCATAATTCAATTTGTATCTCTTTACCTTATTAGCAGCTTAAAGTCATATGGTTGTGTATAGGCAAAAATAACTAAATTATTTAAAACATAAACCATCATACTCATAGTAGCAAAACATTTCATCAAGTTTGGTTAAACATTGGTTAAATCTCAGGCCTCAATTTGCATACTTTATGCAAATTTTATGCTACTGGTCAGCAAGACCTTGACGTTTTCTTTAGTAAATCCTTTGCTACTTAAATGTCTTTCATAATTCATTGAAGTGGTGCTTAAAATTTTGCCATCTTGAAAATTTGAGTGTAATATTTTAGTGATAAGAACTAAGAGTACAAACTTAGGACATGCAGTGCAGTAATTATCAAGATATGAAGCTTTTTTGCGAAAGAAAGTGGGATAAATAATACTAGGTCAAATATATTTGCTCCCTGCTCTTATTGAAATATGAACGGTTTTAATGGTTTTAAGATTTAGCGAACAGTCGTAGGATACGAGGTAAAAAAAAAATCATAAAGCAAAATAAACTTCATGAAGCAAAATAAAATTCATAAAGAAAAAGAAAAATAACAGAAGAAGACTCACAGAAAATAGATAAATTCCACTATTTTCAAGCAAGTTTCATACGGGATTATTTTGTGGATAAGCAATAAATTTGTTGTGAACCTAGTGATCAAAGATTTTTGATATTTTAGTGAAGAATATTCTCAGGAAAGTTGTGTAAAGTTAAGACGTTCTGCCAATAAATCTTGTCTTTTATCTCCAATAGCGTGCATAGAAAAACAACATAACCTTCGTAAGTCCGCAGATCAGTAACCAACGGCAACCACACAATGTCAGCATACAGAAACGGCTTAAAGTGAAAGAAATTACGGCCAAACGATGGTAAAATGATTCCATAACTAATGTAGGCCTAACATAGATAAGACTTAACTTTATTCTACTTACTGTTGGAATATCGTGCAAAAATTCACATTTCCTCTTTAAAAATCTTCTCCACGAGTGGAATATCTAAAAGGAATCACTTCAAGTGGTCCACTGCGTAAGAAAAGGGTGGAAATAGGCCTAGAGGGAGAACGAAAATTAAATGTCTGTTCGTTAATCCTATGTCTTCCGTTCTGATCTTTTTTGTTTACGCAAATGTTTCCATGAAGTTTGAACGCTACATAACGATGTTACGTAATAGAATATGCGTGCGCACCTTATACGCGCTTTTATGCTGTGCACGTACATATAGTTGAACTTTCCGAAGTAATCAGTGTAAAAGTTGTATGCAACATCAACTGCGTTATTTAGCGCTATTACCACATTCATAGATGAATTGCACGCGACGTTGAAAACGCGCGATATAAGCGCCATATGCGGTGCATATCACACCTAAGATATATACGTACTTTGAACGACATAGATTGTTTCGTCAGCAACAAATGGCCGATGATTGGACAGGGAAAATATATACAGTGGGTGGAGAAATGTTTGTAGGGTACTTTTACATGTGTCGTCATACGCACTGAATACCACCATCTGGCCTAGCCTGGGCTGAAACGCCATCGAAAAGGAATGGCAAAAATCAAGCGTATTTTGCAGAGCGCAGACTGTTTCGTGACTAGTTTTTGACTTGTGATTGGATAATTACGCATTTACAGGTTGAGCATTTAAAGTCCATTTTACTAGCACACTATCGTGTGCATGTACCGTGGCTTGACTCATATATGGGCATTAATAAAGAAAACGTGTGATAAAAACAAAGCGCGCAGTTTTTTATTTCCAGCCAAGAAAGACACGCTTTACATGCTATTACATAAGCTCGTGCGTAAGTAAGCTGGACAAACTGACAGAATACGTATTTGACTTTTAATGAGAATCAAGATTTTCCACCAGTATATTATTTTTTCACAGACTTTAAAAGCGCGTAAAGCAGGGATTAGAAACAATCATGCACGTTTCCAGATATACAAGCATATTTGCCTTTACTTCCTGAAACTATTCTTTAGTCCCCCTAAACCTACCTCAGGACTACTGAATAACGTCATACGCATAAAATCCATACACGTGTCGTATACTTAGAACTCTTCTCGCAAACCGTTTAAAAGAACGCTGCGTGATGGATAAGCTCACGAAGCGCACTCAAATGTCTTGATTATCATTAAAAGTCAAATACGTATTCTGTCAGTTTGTTTAGCGCTTAAAAGCCTGTAAAGCGTGTCTTCTTAACTGAAAATGAAGAACTGCGCGCTTTATTTTTATCACACTTTTTCTTCGTTAATGTTCATTAAGGCGTCAAGCCGCAGTACATGCACACGATAGTGTGCTAGTAAAAAAGATTTAAAATGTTCAACCTGTAGTTGAGTAATTATCCAATCACAAGTCAAAAACTAGTCACGAAACAGTCGGCGCTCTGGAAAATACGCTTCTTTTTGCTATTCCATTTTGATGGCATTTCAGCCCAGGCTAGGCCAGATGGTAGTATTCAGTGCGTATGACGATACATGCAAAAGTACCCTACAAACATTTCTCCACGCACGGTATATTATTTTCATGTCGTTCAAAGTATGTAATATACATAGTTCCGATATGCAACGCATATAACGTTTATATCGTGCGTTTTCAGCGTCGCGTGCAATTCCACTATGAATGCGGTAGTAGCGCTAAATAACGCAGATGATGTTGCAGTCAACTTTTACACTGATTACTTCGGAAAGTTCAAGTATATGTAGTCTATGTGCACAGCATAAAAGCGCGTATAAGGTGCGCACGCATATTCTATTACGTAACATCGTTATGTAGCGTTCAAACTTCATGGAAACATATGCGTAAACAAAAAAGATCAGAACGGAAGACATAGGATTAACGAACAAACATTCAATTTTCGTTCCCTCTCTCTATTTCCACCCTTTTTTGGACCACTGGAAGTGGATTCTTTGAGATATTTTACTGGTAGAGAAGATTTTCAAAGGCGAAATGTGAATTTCTGCATGATATTCCAACAGTAAGTAGAATATAGTTAAGCTTCTTATCTATGTTAGGCCTACATATCGAGTTTCGCAACCATTTCAGCATAGGCAGGTGAAAGCCAGACACTTCCAGCAGTGGGAAGGGGAAAGGAAGGGGGTGCAGAACGCTAATGAATATGCCGGCAGCTTCATCACCAACAAGTCTACAGTGCATGGAAATACTTTGGAAAATTCTTGATGATCAAATTAAGGAGAAAATTAACTTCCGCCTTCATTTTTTCTTGAAAGATGTGAGGGGGTTAGAAAGGTCCTTTTCATCAATTTATCCGCAAGAATGGATAGCAAGAACCATCCAACGTGGATGAAATATAAGCCCCTATGTCTGATTTTTATAAACATGTGTGTCGGGTAAGAGGCAAGTTTGTATGCAAATTGATGTTGCTGACCAACTCCTTAAAATATTGTTATATTCCGTAATTTGAGCATTTTGAAAGTATGTATGGAGTCTCAAAGATTCACTGATTACCCGAAAACAGACAATAATTGTACGGCAACAATTGAGAGTCTTTAGTGAAAAAGAGACTAAACTACTCTAATCAGCAGGCTCCAAAAACAAAAGGGAAAAAACAACTATGAAACATATCTGGAAAGGGCATGTTGCCTCCACCCTATCCTTGAGAATTTTTGAAAACTTTCTGAATCGTTACGTTGTTCGATAAGAAAAAACAGTAACTAAACTGCGTCAACCATATGGGAGCGCAACTTAGAGCAAAGTTAGGCGGCAGACAACCTATTCCGTAACAACTAATTGAAATTACAGAAATTTTCTTTAATTAGTAGTTGTTTCCTCGTGATCTGCTGGTGGTTTTCAGGGTATACTACGTCAGCTGCTGGGGTAGTGATTAAGTGAAAAGTTTAAAATATTATTTGACCCCTCGATCTGAAGGGATTCAATACAAATTGTAGGTGTTTGTATGTCACCGAGATTATTACCCCTTCCCCCTCATCATAGTATTGGTCAACATCGCAATTAGACCCCGTCATTGCGGCTAAATTTCACCTTCTTCCACCACCCAATTCCACCGCGTTACACACGCGTTGTCAGTCCTGACTACGTCACTGATAAAGATAGAGAAAGATATATACAAACTGACAGAAAACTCTTACATATATAAGGTAACTTTTTTTTAATTGGACAGCCCAACGGCCCATTGTCATCGAATATACTGATATACTTTAGTCAAAGTTTGTATTTGGTTCTAAAGAATCTTCGTGATTCCGTGTATGACGTCACTACAATTTATTAACTGAGAATTGTCAAGTCTTATGCGATAAAAGATGAAGTTAAAGATATAATTGATATCACTAAAACGTGGCACTGATTTCTATACAGTGCACAGATTTTCTATTATTCTATTACGTAACATTGTTATGTAGTCTTCAAACTTCATGGAAACATATGCGTAAACAAAAAAGATTAGAAAGGAAGACATAGGATTAACGAACAGACATTCAAATTTCTTTCTCTCTCTATTTCCCACCTTTCCTTACGCAGTGGACCACTTGGAAGTGATTTCTTTTGGATTTTTTACACGTGGTGAAGATTTTTAAACGGGAAATGTGAATTTGTGCACAATATTCCAACAGTACGTAGAATAAAGTTAACCGTCTTCTCTTTGTTAGACCTACATATCGAGTCTCGCAATCATTTCAGCATAGGCAGGTAAATGCCAGAGACTTCCAGAGGAATAGGGGGAGGGGGCAGACTGCTAAAAATTGTGCCGGCAGCGTCATCATCTACGGCTCTACAGTGCATATGAATAGTTTGGTATATTCTTTATTTTCAAATTAAGGAGAGAATTAAGTTATGTCTTTATCTTTTGTTGTAAGATGTAGCGGGGTCAGGTAGGTCCCTTTCGTCAGTTCATCCGCGAGAATAAATAACAAGAACCATTCAACGTGAATGAAATTTATGTCTGATTTTCGTAAACATGTGTGTCGGGGAAGCGGCAAATTTCTATGCAAATCAATGTTGTTGACTAGCGAAACCTCCTAAAAATATTGTTTTATTCCGTAATTTGAGAATTTAGAGTCAGCCTTTAACTTATGTTTCTAGTTTCAAAGATTTACTGATACTCCGACAACGGACCACAATAGTACAACCGTTGCGTAAACTGAGTCTTAAGTGAAAAGGAGACTGAACTACTCTAATCAACAGGTTCCAAAAAGAAGGGACAAAACCTACACTGGTATGAAACATATCTGAGAAAGGGCATGTTGCCTTCATCCTATCCTGAAGAATTTTTGAAGACTTTCTGAATCGTTACGTTGCTCGATAAAGAAAAACATAGTAACTAAACTGCGCCAACCATATAGGAGTGCAACTTAGAGTAAAGTTAGGAGCACACAACCTGTTTCCTAACAACTTATTGGAATTACAGAAAATTTCTTCAATCAGTAGTTGTTTCCTGGTGATCTGCTGGTGGTTTTCAGTGTATACTGCGTTAGCTGCTGGGGGAGTGGTTATGTAAAAACTTCAAAGTCTTATTGGACCCCTCGATCAAGAGGGAATCATTATAAAATGTAGGTGTTTGTATATCAAAGAGGTCATTACCCCTTCCCCCTCTATTGGTCAACATCGCATTTAGACCCCGTAATTGCGTCTTAAATTCACCACAACCACCTCCTTCCACCATCCAATTCTACCCAGTTACAGACGCGTTGTAAGTCCTGGCTACATCTATGATGATGATAGAGAAAGATATGTACAAAGTGACAGATAAATCTTACATATATAACGTAACTTATTTTCAATTCGACAGCCCAACGGTCCATCGTTATCGAATATACTCATATAGTTTAGTCAAAGTTTGTATTTGGTTGTGAAGAATATTCGTGATTCCGTGTATGACGTCACCAAAATTTATCAACTCAAAATTGTCAAGTCTTATGCGATAAAAGATTAAATTAAAGATAGAATTGGTATTATTAAAACGTGGCATTGATTTATATTCAGTGCACAGATTTTCTATTATTCTATAACGTAACATCGTTAAGTAGTCTTCAAACTTCATGGAAACATATGCGTAAACAAATAAGAACAGATGGTAAGATATAGGATTAACGAACAGACATTCAATTTTCTTTCTCTCTTTATTTCCCACCTTTCCTTACGCAGCGGACTACTTGCAGTGATTTATTTGCGATATTTTGGTTGTGGTGAAGATCTGTAAACGGGAAATGTGATTTTTTGCACGATATTCCAACAGTAAGTAGAATAAAGTCAACCGTCTTCTCTTTGTTAGGCCTACATATCGAGTCTCGCAACTATTTCAGCGCAGGCAGGTAAATGCCAGAGACTTCCAGAAGTATAGGGGGGCGAAGGAAGGAAAAGCTGGGGGAAGGCAGGGGGCAGTGGGAGACCGCTAAAAATTGTGCCGGCAGCGTCATCATCTACAGCTCTACAGTGCATGGAAATATTTTGGCATATTCTAATGATCAAATTCAGAAGAAAATTAAGTTCCATCTTCTTTTTTTGTTGAAAGATGTGATAGGATCAAAAAACGTTCCGTTCATCAGTTCATCCGCGAGAATGGATAGCAAGACCAATCCAACATGGATGAAATTTATATCTGATTTTCATAATCATGTGTGTCGGGGAAGAGGAAAATTTGTATGCAAATCATGTTACTGACTAACTAAAACTCCTTAAAATATAGTTTTATTTTATAATTTGAGCATTTTGAGTCAGTCTTTAAAGTATGTTTGGAGTCTCAAAGATTCACTGATACCCCGACAACGGACAACAATTGTACGGCTGTTCCGTAAATTGAGAGTCTGAAGTGAAAGGAGGCTAAACTACTCCAAACAGCAGGCTCCAAAAACAAAAAACCTACAACTAGTATGAAACATATCTGAGAAAGGGCATGTTGCCTCCACTCTATCCTTAAGATTTTTGGAAAACTTTCTAAATCGTTACGTTGCTCCAAAAAGAAAAAGAAAGTAATAAACTGCGTCAACCATATAGGAACGGAATTTATAGTAAAGTTAGGCGGCAGACAACCTATTCCGTAACAACTAATTGGAATTACAGAAAATTTCTTCAATCAGTACTTGTTTCCTCGTAAACTGCTGGTGGTTTTCAGGGTATACTACGTCAGCTGCTGGGGTGGTGGTTAAGTGAAAACTTCAAAATCTTATTTGACCCATCCATCAGGAAGGATTCATTATAAAATTTAGGTGTGTGTATGTCACCGAGCTTATTACCCTTCCCCCTCATCATATTATTAGTCCAAATCGCAGTTTGACTCTGTCATCGCGTCTAAAAATCACCCCCACCCCCTCCTTCTACAACCCTCTTCCACCCCGTCATACACGCGTTGTTAGTTTTGGCTACGGCACTGATGATGACAGAGAAAGATATATCCAAACTGCAGGAAAAATCCTACATAGATAATGTAACCTCTTTTCAATTAGACAGCCGAACGGCCCATCGTCATCGAATATACTGATATACTTCAGTAAAAGTTTGTATTTGGTTCTGAAAAAAACCCCAGTGATTCCGTGTATGACGTCATCACAATTTATATAATCAAAATTGTCAAGTCTTATGCGATAAAAGATGAAATTAAAGATAGAATTGGCATTATTAAAACGTGGCACTGTTTTCTACACAGTGCACTGATTTTCTATCATTCTATAACGTAACATCGTTATGTAGTCTTCAAACTTCATGGAAAAACATGACCAAAACAGTAACGTCTCTATGGCTATTCTTGACTTCTCAAAAGCCTTTGATAAAGTCCCCCACCAGCGCCTGTTATCCAAACTTTCCGCCTATGGCATTGATGGAAATCTTCTGGCCTGGTTTGCATCATTCCTCAACAACCGCATACAGCGTGTTGTTTGCGATGGTGAAATCTCTGATTCTAAACAGGTTTTATCGGGTGTACCACAAGGTACTGTCTTGGGTGCATTACTTTTCCTCTTATATGTAAATGACATCCCTGATAATATAAACAGCACAGTCAGACTGTTTGCTGATGACTGCCTTGTGTACAGAACAATTGATAATCCCTCTGACCAACAAACCTCCAAGATGATCTTAACAAACTTGAACAATGGCAAAACAAATGGCAAATGAATTTCAACCCCTCCAAATGCTACATCTTGTCAATTTCCTCTAAGAAATGCTTTAAATCACCTGTTTATACCTTATGCAACCAGCCACTAAAACATGTCAACTCCCACCCATACCTAGGTGTTGAAATTGATAATAAACTTAGATGGGATAAACATATACATAACATAACCAAGAAAGCTAACTCTATACTTGGCCTTTTAAAACGTAACCTCTCAAACTGTCCCACCGACGTTAAATCCACTGCTTATAAAGCTCTAGTTAGGCCAGTACTTGAGTACGCATCTGCAGTCTGGGACCCCCATCACCAGTGCGATGTGGATAAACTTGAATATATTCAAAGGAGAGCAGCCAGGTTCTGTATGGCAGACTACTCTTATAAATCCAGTGTAAAAAACATGCTTTATAAATTAGATTGGCCCCTGCTTAAAACAAGACGATACAACACCCGGCTACATATGCTATATAAAATCAATAACAATCTTGTCGCCATCAATAAAGATGAACTTATCCCCACCGTTAGAACTAATACAAGAAATAATCATGACCTTAATTTCCAGGTTCCCTATGCTAAAAAGAATGTATATAAACACTCTTTCTTCCTCACACACTAAAGGATTGGAATGCTTTACCGTCAGACATTGTTCATGCACTAAGTCTCAACTGTTTCAAAGCTAAACTTACTAACACCTGTATTGCTAACTAGTTTTTTTTATTTTATTATTTTTTACTCATACTTTTTACGCTCGGTTGGCGTTTATATCCTCTTGAAGGATTTTTGCCGACTTAACCGTTTCAGATTCAGATTCAGAAACATATGCGTAAAAGAAATAAGAACAGAAGGTAAGAGATAGGATTAACGAACAGACATTCAATTTTCTTTCTCTCTCTATTTTCCACCTTTCCTTACGCAGTGGACCACTTGAAGTGATTTCTTCTGGATATTTTACACGTGATGAAGAATTTTAATCGGGAAATGTGAATTTGTGCACGATATTTCAAGAGCAAGTAGAATAAAGTTTAACGTCTTATCTATATTAGGCCTACATATCGAGTTTCGAAACCATTTCAGTATAGGCAGGGAAATGACAGAGATTTTCAGAGAGGGACAGGGGGAAAAGGAGGGGAGGGATGGGGAGGGGGGGGGGCATACTAGACCGTTAATATTTGTGCCAGCAGCTTCATCACCTACAGCTCTACAGTGCATGGAAATAGTTTCGTATATTCTTTATTATCAAACTCAGGAGGAAATTAAATTCCCCCTTCGTTTTTTGTTGAAAAAAGATGTGAGAGGATTAAAAAATGTTCCTTTTATCAGTTCATCTGCGAGAATGGATAGCAAGACCTATCCAACATTTATGAAATTTATATCTGATTTTCATAAACATGTGTGTCGAGGAAGAGAAAAATTTCTATGTTAATCATCTTATTGACTAACTAAAACTCCTTAAAATATAGTTTTATTCCGTAATTTGAGCATTTTGCGTCAGCCTTTAAAGTATGTTTGGAGTCAAAGATTCACTGAAACCCCGACAACGGACAACAATTGTACGGCTGTTCTGTAAATTGAAAGTCCGAAGTGAAAGGAGGCTAAACTACTCCAAACAGCAGGCTCTAAAAAAAAAAAACCTACAACTAGTATGAAACATATCTGAGAAAGGGCATGTTGCCTCCACTTAATATTTTTTGAAAACGTTTTAAATCGTTACGTTGCTCGAAAAAGAAAAACAAAGTAACTAAACTGCGTCAACCATATAGGAACGGAACTTATAGTAAAGTTAGGCGGCAGAAAACCTATTCCTTAACAACTTCTTGGAAAAACAGAAAATTTCTTCAATCAGTAGTTGTTTTCTCGTGATCTGCTGGTAGTTTTCAGGGTATACTACGTCAGCTGCTGGGGTAGTGGTTAAGTGAAAAGTTCAAAATATTATTTGACCCCTCGATCAGGAAGGATTCATTATAAAATGTAGATGTGTGTATGTCACTGAGGTTATTACCCTTCTCCCCTTATCATATTATTAGACCAAATCGCAGTTTGACTTCGTCATCACGTCTAAAATTTACCCCACCCCTCCTTCTACAACCCAATTTCACCCCGTCACCCACGCGTTGTTAGTCCTGGCTACGGCACTGATGATGATAAAGAAAGATATTTACAAGCTACAGTAAAAATCCTACATGGATAACGTATCCTCTTTTCAATTAAACAGCCCAACGGCCCATCGTCATCGAATATACTGATATACTTCAGTCAAAGTTTGTATTTGCTTGTTGAAAATATCAGTGATTCCGTGTATGACGTCATCTCAATCTATAAACTCAAAATTGTCAAGTCTGATGCGATAAAAGATGAAATTAAATATAGAATTGGTTTTATTACTGTATTAAGACGTGGAACTGTTTTCTACACAGTGCATTGATTTTCTATTATTCTATTACGTAACATCGTTATGTAGCGTTCAAACTTCATGGAAACATGCGTAATCAAATAAGAACAGAGGGTATGAAATAGGATTAACGAACAGACATTCAATTTTTGTTCTTTCTTTATTTCCCACCTTTCCTTACGCAGTGGACCACTGGAAGTGATTTTTTGTGGATATCTTACACGTGGTGAAGATTTTTAAACGGGAAGTGGGAATTTCTGCACGATATTCCAACAGTAAGTAGAATAAAGTTAACCATCTAATCTATGTTAGGCTTACATATCGAGTTTCGAAACCATTTCAGCATAGGCAGGTAAATGCCAAAGACTTCCAGAGAAGGACGGGGAAGGGGGGGGCATACCGTGAATAATTGTGCTGGTTGCTTCATCACCTACAGCTCTACAGTGCATGAAAATAGTTTGGTATATTCTTTATCATCAAATTCAGGAGAGAATTGAGTTCCGCCTTCTTCTTTTGTTGCAAGATGTGAGCGGATCAAAAAATGTTCCTTTTATCAGCTCATCCGTGAGAATGGATAGCAAGACCCATCCAACATAGATGAAATTTATATCTGATTTTCATAAACATGTATGTCGGGGAAGAGGAACATTTGTATGCAAACCATGTTACTGACTAACTAAAACTCCTTAAAATATAGTTTTATTCCGTAATTTGAGCATTTTGAGTCAGACTTTAAAGTATGTTTGGAGTCTCAAAGATTCACTGATACCCCGACAACGGACAACAATTGTACGGCTGTTCTGTAAATTGAAAGTCCGAAGTGAAAGGAGGCTAAACTACTCCAAACAGCAGGCTCTAAAAACAAAAAACCTACAACTAGTATGAAACATATCTGAAGAAGGGCATGTTGCCTCCACTTAATATTTTTGAAAACTTTTTAAATCGTTACGTTGCTCAAAAAGAAAAACAAAGTAACTAAACTGCGTCAACCATATAGGAACGGAACTTATAGTAAAGTTAGGCGGCAGACAACCTATTCCTTAACAACTTATTAGAAAAACAGAAAATTTCTTCAATCAGTAGTTGTTTTCTCGTGATCGGCTGGTGGTTTTCAGGGTATACCACGTCAGCTGCTGGGGTAGTGGTTAAGTGAAAAGTTCAAAATATTATTTAACCCCTCGATCAGGAAGGATTCATTATAAAATGTAGTGTGTGTATGTCACTGAGGTTATTACCCTTCCCCTTATCATATTATTGAGTTCAAATCGCAGTTTGACTCGTCATCACGTCTAAAATTCACCCCACCCCCTCCTTCTACTACCCAATTTCACCCCGTCACCCACGCGTTGTTAGTTTGGCTTCGGCACTGATGATGATAAAGAAAATATTTACAAACTGCAGTAAAAATCCTACATAGATAACGTAACCTCTTTTCAATTAAACAGCCCAACGGCCCATCGTCATCAAATATACTGATATACTTCAGTCAAAGTTTGTATTTGGTTCTGAAAAATATCAGTGATTCTGTGTATGATGTCATCTCAATTATAAACTCAAAATTGTCAAGTCTGATGCGATAAAAGATGAAATTAAATATAGAATTGGTTTTATTACTGTATTAAGACGTGGAACTGTTTTCTACACAGTGCATTGATTTTCTATTATTCTATTACGTAACATCGTTATGTAGCGTTCAAACTTCATGGAAACATGCGTAATCAAATAAGAACAGAGGGTATGAAATAGGATTAACGAACAGACATTCAATTTTTTTTCTTTCTTTATTTCCCACCTTTCCTTACGCAGTGGACCACTGGAAGTGATTTTTTGTGGATATCTTACACGTGGTGAAGATTTTTAAACGGGAAGTGGGAATTTCTGCACGATATTCCAACAGTAAGTAGAATAAAGTTAACCATCTAATCTATGTTAGGCCTACATATCGAGTTTCGAAACCATTTCAGTAGAGGCAGGGAAATGACAGAGACTTCTAGAGAAGGACGGGGGGAAGGGGGGGGGGAGGCGGCATACCGTGAATATTTGTGCTGGTTGCTTCATCACCTACAGCTCTACAGTGCATGAAAATAGTTTGGTATATTCTTTATTATCAAATTCAGGAGAGAATTAAGTTCCGCTTTCCTTTTTTGTTGAAAAAAGATGTGAGAGGATCAAAAAAGGTTCCTTTTATTAGTTTATCCGCGAAAATGGATAGCAAGACCCATCTAACATGGATAAAATTTATATCTGATTTTCATAAACATGTGTGTCGGGGAAGAGGAAATTTGTATGCAAATAATGTAACCGACTAACTAAAACTCTTTAAATTATAGTTTTATTCCGTAATTTGAGCATTTTGCGTCAGCCTTTAAAGTATGTCTGGAGTCTCAAAGATTCACTGATACCCCGACAACGGACAACAATTGTACGGCTGTTCCGTAAATTGAGAGTCCGAAGTGAAAGGAGGCTAAACTACTCCAAACAGCAGGCTCTAAAAACAAAAAAAACCTACAACTAGTATGAAACATATCTGAAGAAGGGCATGTTGCCTCCACTTAATATTTTTTGAAAACTTTTTGAATCGTTACGTTGCTCCAAAAAGAAAAACAAAGTAACTAAACTGCGTCAACCATATAGGAACGGAACTTATAGTAAAGTTAGGCGGCAGACAACCTATTCCGTAGCAACTTATTAGAATTACAGAAAATTTCTTCAATCAGTAGTTGTTTCCTCGTGATCGGCTGGTGGTTTTCAGGGTATACCACGTCAGCTGCTGGGGTAGTGGTTAAGTGAAAAGTTTAAAATATTATTTAACCCCTCGATCAAGAAGGATTCATTATAAAATGTAGGTGTGTGTATGTCACCAAGGTTATTACCCTTCCCCCTTATCATATTATGAGTTCAAATCGCAGTTTGACTCCGTCATCACGTCTAAAATTCACCCCACCCCCTCCTTCTACTACCCAATTCCACCCCGTCACACACGCGTTGTTAGTTTTGGCTACAGCACTGATGATGATAGAGAAAAATATTTACAAACTGCAGGAAAAATCCTACATAGATAACGTAACTTCTTTTCAATTGGACAGCCCAACGGCCCATCGTCATCGAATATACTGATATACTTCAGTAAAAGTTTGTATTTGGTTCTGAAAAATATCAGTGATTCTGTGTATGACGTCATCACAATTTATACACTCAAAATTGTCAAGTTTAATGCGATAAAAGATGAAAGCAAAAATAGAATTGGTTTTATTAAGACGTGGAACTGTTTTCTACACAGTGCATTGATTTTCTATTATTCTATTACGTAACATCGTTATGTAGTCTTCAAACTTCATGGAAACATGCGTAAACAAATAAGAACAGAAGGTATGAAATAGGATTAACGAACAGACATTCAATTTTTGTTTCTTCTTTATTTTCCACCTTTCCTTACGCAGTGGACCACTTGAAGTGATTTTTTGTGGATATCTTACACGTGGTGAAGATTTTTAAACGGAAAGTGGGAATTTTTGCACGATATTCCAACAGTAAGTAGAATAAAGTAAACCGTCTCATCTACCTTAGGCCTACACTAAAAAAATAAACCCGTAATTTCTACACACAAATAAGCGTTAAAACCTTACGGTGAATTCCGTATTCTGTGTGCGACGGTCTTTGACCGTTAAAGCTGAGATAGAGACTTCACGGTGAGTATTTACTTTTCAGGACCGTAATTAATGACTAACTGTCAAATAAGATAGCGTAGATCGACTGTAGATTGACCATAATTTTTACGTCGAACGAAATCGCATATGTCATTTTCATAGTTACCTGCATATCATTAAGAAGCGCGCCGCTTGCAAGTTCTAAAGATTGAAGCAGGACGCCACTGCTGCACCGCATTGCTTTTCACATTCATCGCCGAATATCTGCGGAATACCTGCAGATTCTCTTTCACTGATAACAAATTACATGTTGTTCTTTATCCCACATGTATAAACAAGTGAAAACTGTTGCAACTTTTTTTGTTGTTGAGTAATTAATGTGGATCTTATTCAGTTTACAAGGCCACGGCCTTTGATAATCAGTTGTGAACTCACTGCTTGCAGACCCACCGGGATACGAACCCGGGACGTGCGGGTTTGAGGACAAAGCACTAACCACTACACCAAAGAGGTCTGGTGTAAAAAGTGTGGAAGTAAAACATCATAACATAAGTATTATGATCATAATGTTAAAGCTAAACTCGAGAGTAGGTCTAGGCCTTATTATCTTCAAAACAAGCCCTAAAGGTGAACTGAGACTCTAGTCTGGATTTTGTCATGGTATTTAGTAGTAAATCATGTGGTAAGGACTACACTGCCATGGTCTATCTTCGGAAGTTTTTACGTTCGCCCACTAGGTTGTTGACTTTGTGTACACTAGCACTAGAAAAAATTAGGTACATTTTGCCATTTGTAAAGGAAAATCTTACGAGAAGACTTCAAATAAAGACATTAAAAAGTTTAAACTTTAGGAAACATAACATATATTTCTTTCAGCAGAATTTATGGTGTAGAAAAATACTATAAAAAAAAAGTTACCGGAACAGCGCACAAAATTCGTTGCGGCTAACGTTAAATCAATGACAACTTAAATTTCCATAGTCTATGTATGGGTCGTAGTTGACTGTGTGAGGCCAGTAAGAGATTCGTAAGGCTTGAAACACAGTACTCTAAAGTTGAATAGGTCTAGTAGCCCAGGCTATGTTGTCACTGTGTTCCAACTTGCAAGCTGACGACCACCATCTTCCTCTTGTTGATTTCCTCCAAATATGGAGGACACTCATATGTTTTACATGCAGAGTGATGTTGTAGGTGGTGGCGCTAAAAGGATTTCAAACTGGTAACACGGAGGGCCTAGTACAATAATTATACCTTCATCAGCTTCACTCCACAAAGTTTGCTGATTTTAGGTACGGGCCTATATGAAAGCGCTTATAGAAAAATAAAAACGAACGCTGAAGCAAAATTCAATGGGATTTAACACGTGTTCAAAAAAAGTTGCCCTAATAATTAACTTTTAGCTATACCTTACCTTCCATGCTATAAATATGCAATCTGGTCACATAACCTGATTCTAACGCAGTTCTAACCGACCCTAAAAACGTAGTCACCAGCCAAGCCCTGACCTTCATAATACCTCTACTGCCCCTCACTCTTTTTCAGCGCGTTGTTTGCCACAACATCGATGAAACTGGTCATTTTTTTTATTTAATATAACCTTTTTTCAACTCTTTTCTCCTTTGCAGCTTCTACCAGGAGGGTTTTTACGCTGCCTTCTCTCATCCGGTTTGCCTTTTCAAGTCTTTCGAGGTAAGACGAGGTAGCCATGGGTCCGAGATATTTTCGGTCCGACCTACACGACTTTCCCGTGTAGCCTACAATTAGGATAGCGGATTTTTGTCTCCATTCGCACAAAGCGGGTGGCTAGTTCGAGAGCGTCCTACTCTCGTGGATATCAGTGGGAGATCTGACCTCGCTATACCGCCGTTATCCCATGTTGATTAAACGTTTACAGCTGACCCGGAAGTCGTTTTGCAGTAACTCCGAAGATGCAGTTTTGAGCTACCTAGAATTACCAGTCAGTTTTTTTGGAACTGAATATTCAGATTTAGTGACGTTAAATCAAAATTACATGGCTACCTGTGGAAAGTAGAGGTGTTGAATATGTAGTGCGTGTAGAGATATGGATATTCAGCACATTTTTGCGATCAAACAGGTGCATTTAACTGCAATCCCATTTCCATCGGATGCTTTAGAGGTGAGTGGCGAGTCTGCACTTTTGGTTTTGTGAATTTCTCATAGACAGCCAGATATGGACTTGCATATAGTACCATGTAACGGCTGAAAGTTTAAATTATCGTTCAATCTTACTTTCCCACTTGTTGAGTGTGATGTTTCTTGTAAATTTAATATTTTTGTGGAACTTCCGGTTTGGGGCTCCTTATCGCAGCCTAACGTGTTGTAGTACCTACATCATTTTTTATCGTACCTATTAATACAGGAGCTTAGGGTCGAGAAGGTGCAATACTAATCATCATGCAATTTTATGCCAGTTGATATTTATATAGAGCCTAGTCTAACATTCGGGCTTAGTTTTTCTTCTTCCTGTTTTGTTATTCTTACAAATCACTCAGTTCTGTATTCAGTGTTTGTTCTCTAACGAATACTAGTCTAGTAGTAGGCCTACTTAGTACGCGTATCATTTAGCCAGGCTGTAATGACATTAGGCCTACAAGTGCATGCTAACTCTTCTTAAGACAGATTTTACATTGGCAATTTGCCATTGGGTATTACTATCATACTATCAGTACTAATGAATTGTCTATAGCAGTTGTTTATTTCTTGTCCTGTACATGCAGCAAGGGGTATGCCTCAGTTTCAAAATGTGTCTTTTTAAATTTACATTAGAAAAAACAAATTATCTGTTTTTAGACCTAGGCCTAATAGTAGTACTTCCCGTAGTACCGTCGAGCTGATGTCAGCCGTGTTAGTATGACTGCCGTTAGTGGTGGCTGGCCGTATGGCAATCCCAATGTCAACCCGTACTGAGGGATGTGTATAATAACTACGTAAGACCTAGTACTCCCTGTAGTACCGTCGGACTGATGCCAGCGTGTTAGTATGGCTGCGCTGCCGTTAGTGATGGCTGGCCATCCGAGGGTGCTACAAAATCCTATACCCTCCTGTACTATTTTAAGCGAGGTGTTAAAAGTATAGGAAAATCTCAGTTTTAAGATCTTAATGAAAACAAAACCATTCTATCTTCTTTTTCGCCCACAATGATTAGAATCAATGTTTGAAGCCCATTCATGTCTTCAAAAACTGTTTTTAAGGTGATTTTAGTTATTTTTATTGAATTATTTTGGATTACCTTTCTTTCCGTAAAAATTGCTGACGAGCTCTTCAAAGTACAGTCACTTCAAAACACTGTCATCGTGGCTATAATATTTTAGCAGGGGTATTATATTTTAGATTATTTGAGGGAAAAAATTAAGATAATACTTATAAAGTACAATTATATAATCTAAACATTTCTTGATGTTTTATATGTTTTCGCACACAGTTTTTTTTTTAGCAAAACTATTTAATAAAATTATATGAACAAAGATTTAAATGTTGTCGGTGAAAAATCAACTTGCAGTTTAGTGGAACATTCTAAAAAAATTGCGAACATTGAATAATTAATCACAAACGTGCGGTGAAAATGACGACCAAAATATGAATCTCAGAGAACTTTATCCCGTTGTGGTGCTAAATAGGTAAATATTTAGGGAAAGTTTTTATTGAAAAAGTGTATTATTAATCTAAGTGATATAACTATATCCAAAAAGTAAGTTATTTTTCAATCATCAATTTTATACAACGTGTGAATTAAAAAAAACACAGGAATTGTACCTAATCTATAACAACCCTTGTCAGTCAGGGAGAATCCTGGACTTTTGGTGTAGTAAGAAAATACACCAAAACTTGGAGCTTCGTAGTATTCATTAAGATCCATGAAGGCCGCCATTTTAACTTGTGATAACGTTATATGAATAGGATTTTTACTAAGAGAACGGTAGTAATTGTGTAATGTAACGTATGATATATGTACATGGTATCAGCGATGACTGAGCCATCATGAAATCCTGTGTCGAGAGGGTTGTTCAAAAGGTCAACGGAAGTCTTTTGTTATTCTATCGCGAAGTCCACAATGAAATTGAAAAGTCTGCGGTTAAATCTAATGAATATTCATTTAATATTGGTTTTTCGTTTTAAAAATACCCCCTGCGTTCTCATTAAAAATCCCCATTGACTTAACGTTATCACTACAATTAAAATGGCGGCCTCCATGGATCTTAATGAATACGAAGCTCCAAATTTTGGTGTATTTATTATTACACCAAAGGTCCAGTATTCTCCCCTGTCGTACGGCAATCCCAATGTCAACCTGCACTGAGGGATGTGTATAATAACTAGTAAGACCTAGAAGCTTTTACTCTCAGATGATTCCCAAGTTACCTCAGATGAATCTTATTTCAGTTCCAATGAATCAGATTATGGTCCCAATGTTTTGGGAGATATCAGTGTGGCTGACAATGATGATTGGGAGGAACAAAATGACTTTGAAGAGGGAGTTGGAGTTGAGATGATTATTGATTCTGGTGGTCTTTACAGTATCATCTAAGAGTTTCCCATGAGTTAGAACCTAAATATTATATTTTGGAAGGCTTATTTTGTACATGCAATTCATGGTTTACATTTTAAAATTTTATTTAAATGTTACTGTATCAGGTAACAATTTTATAAAACTCTAGATTAATGGAAACCATGAATTTTAGTATTGAAATTGTATTAAAATGTTAATGTGTATATATGATGGGCAATGCAAAATGGAGCCCATCAGAAATTATTTTCCTATGAAGTAGAAAGCACAGATTAAAAGTACTTGCCTGCCTTTTATTGACTTTCAGTTGCCTTTGTTTGAGACATTGTATTGTGAGGCTTACTAAGTGTTTTTAATTTTGCCATGAAGCTGCTATTTACAAGTGCTAAAGCTTTTACTTCTTTTTTTTTAATTTAAAAGCTTTACCATACCAGTAACTGTGTACTTCTAGAGACATATAACATTTACCACTTTTTGGATCCCTATCTTTTTACTTTTATATATCATGTGTGTTCCAAAGATCAGTATGTTTTTCATTTGCCATATCTGATGCCAGTACAAATGCCTGCCTTAATGTACAGTGTATTCATTTTCTTTGTTTAAAGAATGCATGTGTGTGATACAAATTTAGAAAGAATACAGTTTTTTTAAGAACATTCATTATATTAATTTATTATTTTTACAGGTACCAAAGTCTTTTCTTGCTGTTTTCTTTATATATAGAACAAGTTAACCATTCCAGCAAGCAGTAACTTACGTGCCAATGATGACTTGTATTCTTTCCACTTAATCCCTTGAGCACTTTCAAGTTTGGCTCATATATATAGTATATAATAGTTTATGTACAGTATGATTATTTTCTCATGATTACTCAAACATTTTTTTTTTTTTTTTTTTTCACAGGTACATATGCATCAGTACAGTGATGGATGAATGCTAAATACTAAATGGTTTTTTTTTTTTTTTTTAACCAAAAAACTATTACGAACTCTTTTTAGCAGCCATTGGTAAGTATGTCAAAAGTGAAAATGTCATGACGCCTGTCATTTCATTAACCATTGCTGGGCTTTTATTGAATGCCACTCTGCCCCCTTCCCCATCCATCCTCCCTCCCCCCCTCCTCCCCAAGATATTGTATGATCTGCTACTGTTTTTCATTGAGTGATCAGTTAGTAGCATTGAAGATAAGTGATGTCCAGTTTAAATCCTGAAAGTGAATTTACTAACACCAGGGGCCGTCCAGATAGTGCATTCACAAATGAGTGGCATGGGTCCTGCAAGTGGCTATGGGCATGGACAAATTTAACCAGTGCTGGAGAGCAGTTAGCCTAAAAGACTATTGTTTGCCATATACATTCAGTTGGATTAGCAATGATGTCTTCATTATTTATCATTGAATTGCGGATGATTGTGGAGAAGTTGTAAAAAGTACAAAGAAGTTTGTCTCTCCAAATGTAATTGGCTGGTAAAGAAACACATGTTATTCAAGTGATAAAGATGTAACAATCAGTGTCTTTCTTTCTTACTTGTACCTTGAGAGGACATAATTGATTACTTTTCTATGGACAGGTTTTAAGTTGTTTACAAAGAGCTGTAAATTCAGAATACAACAACTTCTAAATTTTCTTGCACCTGACCTGACCTGCCTATAAATTAATTGGTCACAATAGAGTGAGTTGGTGTGTACAATAGCCACATGAATGTTATTTTTTTTAAAGTTATTTTGTAATGCAGCTGTGTAAAAAAAAAAAAAAAGCTGTGTAAAACTGTAGTATGTTTGAAGTGTTGGTAGCGACTAACAGCATAATATTTGTGCTCTTCATGTTTGTACCTTTTAAACTGTACAGTTTATTTTTTGACATATACTAGCTATGTACAGTTATACAACTATAAATGTACATATGAACAGTGAAGAATGAGAAAATGTGTCTATTTTTCTAAGAAGTACCATGATTTATCACTTGTGAGCTTCCTGTGCAAAGTAGTCATAGTATAAAGTTTTGCCTTGTTTGTATCTGTCTGGTTTTCTATTTGTGTAAGGTGGAAAGTCCATTACATTGTATGTATTAAAGACTGGGTGACATATATCAAAGCCGGTTTGGGTTACATATATTGTTTTATTAAAGACTGTCTGGATGACATATACTGTATATATCTAAGGCTTTCTGGGTGACATATTGTATTTATTAAAGACTGGGTGACATTGTATATATCTAAGGCTGTCTGGGTGACATTGGTTTTATTAAAGACTGTCTGGGTGACATACTGTATATTGTCTGGGTGACATATACTGTATATATCTAAGGCTGTCTGTGTGATACGAGGAAGTGCCATTCATTTTAATGTTATAGAAATGTCAGATTTGTTATATTTATAACAAATAATATCAAAGAAACTTACAGTAATACACACTTGATGTGGAGTTTTTTTGGCCAGCTGTTTATATTTATATTGTGTATTGATAGACTTACATAAGCACTACCCTTTATTCAGGTTAACTTGATAAAGATGTATTTTTATTGGTTCTTATTTTGTTGCATTTGAAGATAACAAGAGTTATTATTGTTTAATCTGTCTCCATTGTGTCTTATTTATTGCTTTTCTTAAATTAAAGTATTCCAAAGGTGGATGTAAGGATGGTCAATCGAGGTCATTAAGTCATTGAAGGTTTTGGTGTGCTAATTTTACTTCTGTATTGTTTGAATCAATTTCCAGTGCACCCATTGTGGTTAACCTCATCCTGAATTCACCTTTGAAGTATTTTGAGTTTTTTCTGTAGCTGTTTTAGCATTGTGTTGGCAACCTTGTTTAAGCTATAAACTGACTGGAAAAGAAGAAAAAAAGATAATTCTTTTGGAACTAATTAAACTGATTTAAAACTTCTTTTTGAAAGTTCCCATCCTCATTGATTTTTCAGATGGTTATTTAGCCCAAAGATTCAGGGTCAAGCCTGAACCAAGTCACACCACAGACTAGAAAATGATACCTGGTGCTTCATTGTCTTGTGGTGGGCATCCCAAGGAAAGTGGGTGTATATGCAAAGGTTTATGGGGAGAATGTATTTGTTCTATGTGAAGTATTGCCAAGTAATATTTCCTCTCCTTTGTTTCGCCTATTTCCCACCATTGCAACAAGGATCTTCCCTCTCAACCTCTCAAAAAGGACTGGGAATGGCTGAAACGCCCACCTTTTTCCTTGTAATTTCTGGACCTTGACATCACAGTTTGACCCTTCTCACAATTGTTCCCCCTCACCTTTCCCTCCTCACTCCTTCCCCCTCCCCCATCACCCCCTTCCCCATAACCCCTCCTTCATCACCCCTTCCCCCTCCCCCATCACCGCCACACTCATTTCTTTTAAGGCTGGCTGTGTCATTTGCTCCTGATGTTATCCATTCGTTACTATTTTGCAAGAGGAAAAGATAATGTATCCCGCGGACCAAGTACTGAAGGACAACACCATGGATTACTTTGACGTTACATTGTGTGTTTTATGAACAAATACCGAACACAGTGGAGGAATTGAATGGGAGATGAGAAGCAATATCTACTCTCTGCCTCAGTTGGACTTAATTTCCACACCCACTTTTGATCTAACAATTTTTGCTAAACTGCCAAAATGCATTTGTGTACCATATATGAGGGTCGAATCCAGGCGCGGACTAACACATAAAAATATACCGGTCCAGGTAAAATTACCGGTGCCTTCGTCTGACCTTACCACGCAAAAAATGATAAGTGTCATAATGTTTATTCGTTCATTTGCATGAAGCATACAAATATTTTTGTTTTATTTCCTGAAAAAATTACATTAGCTAGTCCAATGGGCCAGCGGCCAAACTCAAGTTATGGGGGAAAAGTCGATCAGCGTGTTGGGACCGGCGTCTTGGACCACTGGTCCAGGGTCAGTTGACCAATCTGCCCCTGGTCGAATCCATAACTTCATAATTATTGCAAGCCCAGTTGGAAATAACACATTAGGGGCAAACTATGAACTGTCTCCCTTCTCGTCATGTTGTTAAACCCAGTCTTCTCTTTTTTTATTTAATATCTCATCCAATTTTTTTTAACCCCACCGACTGAACCTCCAACCCAAATTTACCCAACCTTTATTATGTCTTTTTTATTTTATTTAAAAGCTTAGCTTATTTGTAAAGTTTTCACCATACTTCTAAAATGTACCAGGAAAGTGTCATTTGAGATGTACTGTTTTATCCGAACTTAATTTGCCCTTCTCAATCGTTTTTAAATAATTGAATCTCCCAAATTGAGTGTTGGAACCAGGCTGCTCCCGCAATTGCACTGATAGAACCAGTGTACTCCCGCAACTGCACTGATAGAACCAGTGTAATGATGATTAATATTCAAATACCTGGTCATATATGTTGAATATTCAGCGTTCAAAATGGCGACCATCACACGCGTGTTTAACATTCGAAATCTGCATGCAAACGTTTTGTGAACTACCGTTCACAGCGTAACTGTCTAGTATCGATTACTTTTTTGTGTCAAGAAGTAAATTTCCTACAATTTTAGCTATGAAATTCTTTTGTTGATTTTGAAAAAGTCAATTTAGGCCTAATTTTTGACCATCGGCCGATACGTTCGATCGGACTAGTGGTAGGTCTTGACTTTATTTTTTCCACTTTTATATCAGTATATATAAGGATTAGGCTGTTCTGTGTTTGCTTTGATGATATTTCTCCATAAAGTTTAAATCATTTAAGTTAATTTGACTTATAAAGGGTGAAATTTTGCTCGATGTTGTGCCGTACATTGCATTTGAATTTCGAGCCAAATTCAAAATTGTATGACGTCCGCAATGTTTAAAGTTTTCAGGTCAAACGAGGTCAGATTTCCGACTGATATATGTATGTTCTTCTCTTTTCAGAAATTATAATGAGAATGATTAACTCAGTGGCGTTCCGAGTGGACGTCACCTAGAGTTAAAAAGATAAGAGAGATGATATTTCCCTCTTAGTGGCGTTCCGAGTAGTCGCACCTACAGTTGAAAAGGTAAAAGAAAGATACGGCCCGTGTTTACGGGTCCGTACGGTTTCATTGGGCGGTTCCATATGGTTCCGCGGCCCGTGTTTACGGGTCCGTACGGTTCCATTGGACGGTTCCACGGTCCGTGTTTACGGGTCCGTTCAGTTCCATTGGACGCTTTCACGGCCCGTGTTTACGGTTCCATTGGACGGCTCCATATGGCTCCGGTGATCGGAACGTACGGTTCCTTACTTTTATAACGGGATAACGTACACTGTACGGTTAACCCGGTTATACGCCCACTAGCTTCTAAGCTACGTGGTCAGGTGACAGGTGACATTCTTTGCAAGAAGTATAGCATCACGACAGCTATTTTCTTCTTGGTCCCGTAGCCATTAGCTAAAGAAATAATTTCGGCCGTCGTTCGGGCTCTGTTTATTTCGTTTATTTATTCTAACGAAACTTTGCCGTTGTTTTGGCGATTGTTCTTTCGTTCTTCTCCCAACGGAATTTTTACCGATTTTTGGCGCTTTTATTTCGTTTACGTTTTACTAACACGGTTCTGGTGGTTTTTGCTTTGTTGAACTTTACAGACTGTTTGTTCACTTCATGCTTTTCTGACCCGCTCCGGTCCCCTGACGAATTTGGTGAGTTTTACCTCGGTTATTCTCAGCAGAGTGTTCTCTGTTTCCTTGCCATAACTAGTAGTGGGCTACTATTTTTGATAGTTCCTATTCGGAGGTCTTTCGTCCTTAAGAGGAGAAGGAATTTCGTCTCTTAAATGGGATTCGACAAGTGCAAGTTTTAGTACCAGCCATTAAAAAAAAAAAATGTGCTACGGCCTGAACTCCCTTCCTTCCTATCCTCCGTTGCAATCTGACTGCATATTTATAGCATGAAAGGTAAGGTATAAGTAGAAGTAAATTTACCCCGCTAAGCGTAGCGGGGATATTTACGAAAGTTATACTTACCTTCCATGCATCCCGCCCGCCTCCCCTCTCGTTCAGGCCTCGGTGGAATGTTGAGTGAGGGATAGTAGAGGTATTATGGAGGTCAGGGCTTGGCTCGTTACTACGTTTTTAGGGTCGGTTAGAATCAGGTCGTGTGACCAGATTGCATATTCATAGCATGGAAGGTAAGTATAACTCTCGTAAATATTCCCGCCACGCTTAGCAGGGTTAATTTGCTGTTTTCATAAATTCTTCAAGAACATGGGCAACCATGAACAGGAATGTAACAGCTGCAAACACCCATCTGCATGCCAGTGTTGTATCTTTGCAGTTTTGAGAAGGAAGACGCAATCTTCTTGTGAGGGCATTTGAGGTAATCAAATTTCATTATGCTTGATATATCCAGCAACTATTTTGCAACTTTCTGAATCAGAAATTATGAATACATACAAATCTAATACCTAGTAATAGCTTAAAAGTGTATCACAGTATCAGGAAGAAGTATAGGCAATAGTGTATTCTGACTTTATAAACAACGAAGACGGCAAATTTGTATTCTTTAATGAATCTAGCTCAGGAGAATTCTTTGCCGGATCAATCTTTTGCTTTAAAAATTTACATGTTTGGGAAAATATACATCTTGGGGAATCTTTGCCTAATGGAAATGAATACTTGGTGAATCTTCACCTAAGGAAAAATGAATAAAAAGGTAAAGGCTTGAAAAAGGAATGTACTCTATATATAAGTTTTGCAAATTGACTGCTGCATAAACTTGTCGCTTGCAAAGTGAGGTAGTATCTCACTATCCTACATACAAGTTGAGCTTGGGTTCTTGCTATTTCTGCAATAATATCAAAGCGTTCTTTGAGCATGAAGTTTATTCATTTATTAAAGGTATTATTATGGACAGAGACAGCATAAACTGTTGATTTAATATCCACTAAAACACACAGAGCAAAAGAAAATCATCAAAATTGTTTAATTATTTGCCATTTTACAGCTTTTTGAAGATTTTTGTACAAATATGCAAACAATTGTTGTTACTCTTGTTATGTGTGAACAGCACATTCGCTATTTTATTGTATATCCATTGTTTTGAACCCTCTTTTTTTGATAAAAAGAAGATAATTCTAATGAAGAGGATTACCATACCTCCCAACCAACCTCAAGCTGGAGATTTTTAACATTTTCAAGGTCTCAAATTAAGTGATTACAAAATAACCAAAGTATTTTGAGATATTGCCTTGTTCATACATCACATTTTTCAATATATTACAAAATTTCCAACCTTTGATTACTCATAACTTGAAAACTACATGTGCTATTTTCAAAATTCAAAGATAGATTATTAAACTCAGAATTGAATGTTCTTTTCGCTACACGGTTAACAGAAACTTGTTCTGTTCATAGACATTTAATATATCATGAGCATGCAAATTTATATTACCAAACAATTGTGCAAAGATTTAGCTAGTAACATATGTGCCTTACTTTCTGTTCTGTGTTGAAAAATGTTGTCTCTGCAGTTATTGAAAGAAAAAGAATTAAGTTAAGTAAAACCTATTTCTTCCAATTCTATTTGATAGGAAGGATTTCTTTTGGTAAATGATTATGCAGCACAAACACCATTCATTGCTGTATTTGGTAAGTTTGCTTAAAATGTATGTATTTTACACGTGTTTACTCGATGGCTTCCCTAGCTCTTCCAGAGGAAAAAAAAGACGTGGCTTCCCTTCTGTCAAAACTTCAAATTCTATTGTTATTCCTATTATGAACCCTGCTGCTGTACCAATTAATTTTAGCTGCCGAATCGAACATACACCATTTATGGTTCCGATATGATAGGCATCAGGTCATGATGTTGTGTGTGTTTGTCTGTGTGTGTGGGCGTGTGTTACAGACTGCTTGTAGACACAATATCCCAAGAACAATACATTTGATTCATGTCATATCTGATACGAGTTATTTATGCCCTATCATTTTGGTAGCGATGTCATAAATATTAATAAGCAGGCAGGCCTGGCAGGGCTTTATGTAAGTTCTTGAAATGGTGATAAATGTTTAACTGTGTTTTGCTTCATACTTGTAAGATAATGTTGTTAGTTATTATGCACATTCTATTGTTGTCAACAGATTCTACTTTATTGATATAATGATGGGCTTGGCTTATGAATATATATCTTATTCAGCTTATTTCATGATTTGCAATGACACTTAATAAAAAACTTGCTAATCAAGCAACATGAAATAATGCATTGGAACCACTAAACCTTTGCTATTCTGCATCTACATTCTTTTGCTCAGCCGTGACCCTTTTTTGCAACCATGCACTTCTTCCTTTAGTCCCCGTGTTTCTCTCAGTCTCCCCCTATTTTCTATTCTTCCTACCTCTGGAATGATCTAAGCTCTCAGGCACAATTTGACACTCGCTGTCGTGGTGCCGTTAAGCCCTCATTAAACAAACAAACAAACAATCATGTGTCCTACCTGAACTTCCCTAGTCTGCTAGTAGAGCAATGTTTTTCACTCCCTAATCATAACCCATGTTCTCCAGCATAAATTTGCTCCTCCATATGAACTTTAATTATACTCTTCTATTAATATTATCAAAAGTATCAACTAATATTAATACTTTATTAAAATCCAGAATGCTTCATGCTCTAACTATTGAGTTTTAGAGATATTTACTGAAGTGCTTTTTTAATGGATTTTTTTTTGTGCATAGGAAATAGTGTTGCAGAGGCAGAAAGGCTTTTGGTCTTCATTGACGGTACATCAATCAATGGTAGAATCACCTAATGTTTCTCTTCAGTGGCGAAATGAAGTAAATGGCACAAAATTTGAATCAAATTTCAGGAAAATTGAAGACAACTTCTGAAAACTTTCCGAAATTAAAGGAAATTGCACGAAAATTGAAGCACATTTTACGAAAATGAAGGAAATTTCCCCAAAATGAAAGAAATCTCTTCTAAATATGAAGGAAATTGCACAAATATTGAAGCAAACTTTACGAAAAGGAAAACAAGTTTACGAAAATTGATAGAAACTTTTCGAAAAATTTCCCGAAATTGAAGGAAATTGCACAAAACTGAAGCAACTTTTCCCAAAATTGAAAATTTCCAGAAAAAAAAAATGCTGTGGAAACTGACTGGCTGGCTGACTGGTCAAAATTAATTCATTATTGGGAGAACCCAAATGGTGCTTTCTTCTTCCCAGTAAACGTTTGGGGGCCTTGGCCTCCTAGCCCCAGGTTTTTATATGCCCCTGCTTGCAACTTGGGTCCAGGGGTGAAGATTTCTTGATTATAATGCCACACAATTGTTTAAAATCAACACAAATTTCCAAAACGTACGGATGAAAAATAGAGACAAAATCAAATTCAAATGTTAAAATCTATTCAGAGAACTGGATAAGAATTTAGGTTACCGTTTCTAAACAGGCATAGGGCAGTAAAATAAAATTTCTCGTGAAATTCAGGAACTCAGGTTCATGGACGAATCCCTAGTCTGAAAATTTCTTGATTTGGATGCCCCAAAACGGCTGAAAATCAACGCAGAGTTCCCACATGTAAATCGTGGGGCCCAGAGCGAAGCAAAAGTAGGGATCCATGAGAAGAAGTCTCGTTTAAGGACTCCTTGGAAGGGATCCAGGGGGCGAATGAACGTCAAAATCCATGAAAATATTCCTTCAACATTCATTTTCAATATTTTTTCTGTTTTTAAATCTCAATACAATATTCAATGTGATTTTATTTTTCAGATTTTTTGAGCAGGTCAACCCAGGACCGAAGAAAGAGTAAAAAAACAGAAAGAAGAAAGGAAAGAAGTATTGAAGCATTCGCACCAAAGTACTTGCCTTGGCCAATAAAATAACAAACTTCCAAAGTGGGTGGATTGTATAGAGAGTTTGACATCTACAGGATTATTCCCATGAATTTTGATAATCTTGTATATGATTGAGGACAATAAAAGAAACTAATTTATTTCCTTTATTGTACAGTCTCAATCATATATATGATTATGGTAATTCATGGAAATATTTCTTTTTAGAACAGAGCTAACTATTTAAAAAAAAGGATTAAAGTGTTATGAACATATAATGACAGTGTTATTTACTTTAAAAAAAGAAACATTTGAAAATCTGTTCGAAAATGACCATTTCACTGTTTTTTAAAAGCAGCACTTGACTGAAAAGTGAGAGCACTGGTTTTTGCAAATTTCAAAGATATATCATCCACAACAGATTTATAAACTTCATGCTTCCATAGCCCACAGGTGACGTGAAGGCAAAGTTCACTTGAATATTCATATTAATCAGAAAATTGCTATACCGTTGCGTGCTAGATAAGCTTTTGATTTTTTGGGACCCCTAAAAATACGCCCTCACTATTCGGTCCAGTGCTCCTTTGATTATTTGTCAATGGCCATGCCATACCTCTCTATTATCTAATAGAATAACAAACTTCCAAAGTGGGTGGATTGTATCGAGAGTTTTAACTCTACACGATTATTCCCATGAATTTTGATAATCTTTTATATGATTGAGGACAATAAAATCAACAAAATTACTTCAAGTTATACCTTACCTTTCATGCTATTAATATGCAATCTGGTCACATGACCTGATTCTAACGCACTTCTAACTGACCCTAAAACCGTAGTTACCAGCCAAGCCCTGACCTCCATAATACCTCTACTAACCCTCACTCTTTTCAGCGCGTTGTTTGCTACAACATCGCTGAAACTGGTCATTTTATTTAATTTAACCTTTTTCTAACACTTTTCTGTTTTTACGCGGTCCTTTCTCATCCGGTTCGCCTTTCTGAGGTAAGACGAGGTAGCCATGGGTCCGAGATTTCTTCGGTCCGACCTACACGACTTTCCCGTGTAGCCTACACTTAGGATAGCGGGTTTTTATCTCCATTTGTACAAAGCAGGTGGCTAGTTCGAGAGCGTCCTACTCTCGTGGCGGGTGTTTTAGGTCCTAGAGCACCAGATGTGCCTATCTAGGAAACCTCTTGCCCCTGGGTTTGGGTATTTTTTACCCTCGGCTCCGCCCTTCCACGAGGAGAGCCTAGCGTTATACTATGCATTGTATTAACACGTTAGGATATCTCAGTACAACTTCTCGTATACCTTAGGAAAATTTCTTTTATCGATTTTGGCGCATGCGCATTGGGTCGACGTCACCATAGGGTGTTCGAGGAGTCGGCTTTTAACAACTCCAGTTGTTACAGTTGTTACAAGAGAGCCTAGATTTGTATTAAGGTTACCAGTGTATGAATGTTTTTAATTTTTTTATTTTTGAAGTTTTTAATTTTCAAGCTTGATGTTTGGAGTGTTGGAGAGACCGGAGGGGGGTCTCTTCGACGTCCTATTTACAGGAAAGCTTATCTCTTCTTTTTATCTTTACAGACGTTAAGTACTCAGTGGTTCGTGTTTTCCACGCTACCCCGGCGCTTGTAAAGTTTTTACGTTGGATGCGTTTTCTCGGCTTTAAAAAAAAAAAAAATAGAGATTTTTTCTGTTAATTTTTTTTTTAATGTACTGGGTGGCTATGCCTTGTCTCTCTTTTAGCGTGATCGTGGGATCATAGGAACCTCCCCCGTAGGGGCTCTTTGGTGTATTTGTTTATGTACGCATTCATATATGTATGTTCTTCTCTTTTCAGAAATTATACTGAGAATGATTAACTCAGTGGCGTTCCGAGTTGACGTCACCTAGAGTTAAAAAGATAAGAGGGATAAGATTTACCTCTTAGTGGCGTTCCGAGTGGACGTCACCTAGAGTTGAAAAGGTAAAAGAAATATACGGCCCGTGTTTACGGGTCCGTACGGTTCCATTGGACGGTTCCGCGGCCCGTGTTTACGGGTCCGTACGGTTCCATTGGACGGTTCCATTGGTCGGTTCCATACGGTTCCACGGCCCGTGTTTACGGGTCCATACGGTTCTACGATCCGTGTTTACGGGTCCGTACGGTTTCATTGGACGGTTCCACGGCCCGTGTTTACGGGTCCGTACGGTTCCATTGGACGGCTTCAAGGCCAGTGTTTACGGGTACGTACGGTTCAATTAGACGGCTCCACGGCCCGTGTTACGGTTCCGTTGGAAGGTTCCATTGGCCGGTTCCATACAGCCCGTGTTTACGGGTCCGTACGGTTCCATTGGACGGTTCCGTGGCCTACGGCTCCGTTGATCGGATACGTACGGTTCCATAGTTTCATAACGTACACCGTACGATTAACCCGGTAATACGCCCACTAGCTACAGAGCTACGTGGTCAGGTGACAAGTGACAATCTGCGCAAGAAGTATAGCATCACGACAGCTATTTCCTTCTTAGTCCCGTAGCCGTTAGCTACGCAGTTCCACGGCCGTGTGTACGCAATTAAGATTGTCTGTGCTAAACGTTACAGTTCCGAAATTATTTTCACCTGTATTATGGACACGGAGGACAGGTCCCCGAGTGTCGATGCTTTACGCATCCATGATGTCCCGCGATGCGTTCTTTAAAGTACGCTCCGGTGACATCCATCTCACGTGTTACACGTGCAGATTTTGCTGCGAGTACAACCCTTGTGCTCTTTGCAGCGATTGGGATCAAGCGGCGTGGTCGGAGCACAGACTCCACCGCGACCGGTATTTTCAAAGAGCGGCCGAGAGAGTGCGGCTCCAGTGATCGGATATGTACGGCTCCGTAGTTTTGTAAAGGGATAACGTACACCGTACGATTTACGCGGATATACACCCACTAGCTAGGAAGCTACGTGGTCCTGACAAGTGATGATCTTCACAAGAAGTATAGCACAATGAGAGCTATTTTCTTCTTGGTCCCGTAGCCATTAGCTATGCAGTTCCACGACCATGTGAACACCATTAATACAATTGTCCGCGTTGAACGTTACAGTTCCGCAATTATTTTCACCAGAATCATAGGCACGGAGGACAGGCCTCCGAGTGTCGGTACGTTACGCACCTAAGAGGTCCCGCTATGCATAGCGTGCAAACGCTTCTCTAGACCGTACGGGCCCGTACGACTTCAGAGATTTTGCAACGGGATAACGTACACCGTACGATGAACCCGGAAATAGATCCGCTAACTAAGAAGCTACGTGGTCAGGTGATAAGTGACAATCTTCACAAGAAGTATAGCATCACGAGAGCTACTTTCTTCTTGTCTTTATAGCCATTAGCTATGCAGTTTCACGACCGTGTGGACTGCCTCAGTAAGATTTTACGCGTTGAACGTTACAGTTCCGCAATATTTTTCATCTATATCATGGACACGGAGGACAGGTCCCGAGTGTCGGTGCGTTAAGCGCCTTAGATGTCCCGCGATGCGTCGCGTGTAAACGCTTCTTAAGTTACGCTCCGGTGTTATTGAAAAGATCAAACCCGTGTACACCGCTGTGGACCACGGTTCCGCGAAGGGACCGGTAGGCCCACAAGAGGCGGCGCCCTAAGGGGTTATACGTAAGTTAGTAACCTTTTTTACGGCTCGTTGTAGAGCCATTGGATTACTTGCACGGGTCCATTAGGGTCCGTACGGGTCCGGTGATCGGTTCCATACGGCCCCACGGCTTGTTTTAACGGACCCGTAAGGGTCCGTAAAACAGCTCGGCGGCTCCGTGCGGGTCATGGGATGGCTCCGCTTGGGTCCGTACAGAAAGAGGAGAAAAACATTTGGGTCCGTGTGGCTCCGGTGATCGGTTCCAAACGGCCCCACGGCTTGTTTCCACGGCCCCGTAAGGGTCCGTAACACAGCCCTACGGGTCATAGGACGGCCCTGTGCGAGTCCGTACAGTTTAGTAATCAACAACTTTTGGTTCCATACGACTCCGGTGTTTGGGTCCGTATGGCTCCATATTTTCTGTAGCGGGGTAACGTACAACGTACGTCACACCCGATAGTAGACCCTTTAGCTTTATAGCTACATGGTCAGGTGATAGCAACAATCTTACGAGAGCTATTTTCTTCTCCACGTCTGTGTGTGCTGTCTTTGTAAGATTTCCGCCTTGAACGTCACGGTTCCGCATAAATTTCCACCAGTATCATGGACACAAGGACAAGTCCCCGTATGTCGGTACGTTACGCTCCCAGGATGCGTCGCGTGTATGCGCTTACTCAGGTTACGAAGCCTAGCGCTCGGGTGATAAGAAAACCATCTCTACGAGAGGCATAGCATCACGAGAACTATTTTCTCCGTGTTGCGTGGTTCCACGACCGTTCAAACTACACTGAATATGATTTTCGCGTCGAACGTGACGTTCCGCTCAAATTATGACTACATTAACGCGGTACGGTAAACCCGGAAGTACCACAACTTACGGACCCTCTGCACGGCTCCGTCCGGTCCCTACGGCTCCAAGACATGACTTCACGAGTCCAGGACACGGCTTTACAGGTCCACACAGTTTCGTAGCTACACGGCTCCGGTGGACGGGCTATTACGGCCCCCACAGGACCTACACGGGATAACGTACAATAAATACGGGTAACGGAACTTCGGGATAATGCGACCAATAGCCGCGTGTTACAGAATTCCGCGGTCGTCATTCTTACCGGGACGCTTTTAGCGTTCGACGGCAGTCCCCCCACGTAACCACCGGCTACGCTGCTCCGTAGTAGCAAAAACAAATGGAGGTAACGGCCTACACCAGCTGCGTAACTGCGTGGTAAAGGACCAGTAGCCATGAGCTACAGCGTTCCGCGGCCGTTTTTCTTACCGAGACACGTACTGTGTACGACGGTAGTCTCTCTTCCCACGCAGCTACCAGTTTCGTAGCTCCGTGATGAAACAAACAAAGTTTACGACTCGTATAGCTTGCGTAGCACGTAAACTCCTCCGTATTCCATACGGCTCCAGTATATGTTTAGCTATTCACAACAGGAATGCGCACTGAGTACAACTTTACTCCTCACGCGTAACCACTTACTCAGTGGCTCCGTAGTGAATAGAAGTGTATTTACGCGGATATACACCCACTAGCTAGGAAGCTATGTGGTCAGGTGACAAGTGATGATCTTCACAAGAAGTATAGCACAATGAGAGCTATTTTCTTCTTGGTCCCGTAGCCATTAGCTATGCAGTTCCACGACCATGTGAACACCATTAATACAATTGTCCGCGTTGAACGTTACAGTTCCGCAATTATTTTCACCAGAATCATAGGCACGGAGGACAGGCCTCCGAGTGTCGGTACGTTACGCACCTAAGAGGTCCCGCTATGCATAGCGTGCAAACGCTTCTCTAGACCGTACGGGCCCGTACGACTTCAGAGTTTTTGCAACGGGATAACGTACACCGTACAAAGAACCCGGAAATAGATCCGCTAGCTAAGAAGCTACGTGGTCAGGTGATAAGTGACAATCTTCACAAGAAATATAGCATCACGAGAGCTACTTTCTTCTTGTCTTTATAGCCATTAGCTATGCAGTTTCACGGCCGTGTGGACTGCCTCAGTAAGATTTTACGCGTTGAACGTTACAGTTCCGCAATATTTTTCATCTATATCATGGACACGGAGGACAGGTCCCGAGTGTCGGTGCGTTAAGCGCCTTAGATGTCCGCGATGCGTCGCGTGTAAACGCTTCTTAAGTTACGCTCCGGTGTTATTGAAAAGATCAAACCCGTGTACACCGCTGTGGACCACGGTTCCGCGAAGGGACCGGTAGGCCCACAAGAGGCGGCGCCCTAAGGGGTTATACGTAAGTTAGTAACCTTTTTTACGGCTCGTTGTAGAGCCATTGGATTACTTGCACGGGTCCATTAGGGTCCGTACGGGTCCGGTGATCGGTTCCATACGGCCCCACGGCTTGTTTTAACGGACCCGTAAGGGTCCGTAAAACAGCTCGGCGGCTCCGTGCGGGTCATGGGATGGCTCCGCTTGGGTCCGTACAGAAAGAGGAGAAAAACATTTGGGTCCGTGTGGCTCCGGTGATCGGTTCCAAACGGCCCCACGGCTTGTTTCCACGGCCCCGTAAGGGTCCGTAACACAGCCCTACGGGTCATAGGACGGCCCTGTGCGAGTCCGTACAGTTTAGTAATCAACAACTTTTGGTTCCATACGACTCCGGTGTTTGGGTCCGTATGGCTCCATACTTCTGTAGCGGGGTAACGTACAACGTACGTCACACCCGATAGTAGACCCTTTAGCTTTATAGCTACATGGTCAGGTGATAGCAACAATCTTACGAGAGCTATTTTCTTCTCCACGTCTGTGTGTGCTGTCTTTGTAAGATTTCCGCCTTGAACGTCACGGTTCCGCATAAATTTCCACCAGTATCATGGACACAAGGACAAGTCCCCGTATGTCGGTACGTTACGCTCCCAGGATGCGTCGCGTGTATGCGCTTACTCAGGTTACGAAGCCTAGCGCTCGGGTGATAAGAAAACCATCTCTACGAGAGGCATAGCATCACGAGAACTATTTTCTCCGTGTTGCGTGGTTCCACGACCGTTCAAACTACACTGAATATGATTTTCGCGTCGAACGTGACGTTCCGCTCAAATTATGACTACATTAACGCGGTACGGTAAACTCGGAAGTACCACAACTTACGGACCCTCTGCACGGCTCCGTCCGGTCCCTACGGCTCCAAGACATGACTTCACGAGTCCAGGACACGGCTTTACAGGTCCACACAGTTTCGTAGCTACACGGCTCCGGTGGACGGGCTATTACGGCCCCCACAGGACCTACACGGGATAACGTACAATAAATACGGGTAACGGAACTTCGGGATAATGCGACCAATAGCCGCGTGTTACAGAATTCCGCGGTCGTCATTCTTACCGGGACGCTTTTAGCGTTCGACGGCAGTCCCCCACACGTAACCACCGGCTACGCTGCTCCGTAGTAACAAAAACAAATGGAGTTAACGGCCTACACCAGCTGCGTAACTGCGTGGTAAAGGACCAGTAGCCATGAGCTACAGCGTTCCGCGGCCGTTTTTCTTACCGAGACACGTACTGTGTACGACGGTAGTCTCTCTTCCCCACGCAGCTACCAGTTTCGTAGCTCCGTGATGAAACAAACAAAGTTTACGACTCGTATAGCTTGCGTAGCACGTAAACTCCTCCGTATTCCATACGGCTCCAGTATATGTTTAGCTATTCACAACAGGAATGCGCACTGAGTACAACTTTACTCCCTCACGCGTAACCACTTACTCAGTGGCTCCGTAGTGAATAGAAGTGTATTTACGCGGATATACACCCACTAGCTAGGAAGCTATGTGGTCAGGTGACAAGTGATGATCTTCACAAGAAGTATAGCACAATGAGAGCTATTTTCTTCTTGGTCCCGTAGCCATTAGCTATGCAGTTCCACGACCATGTGAACACCATTAATACAATTGTCCGCGTTGAACGTTACAGTTCCGCAATTATTTTCACCAGAATCATAGGCACGGAGGACAGGCCTCCGAGTGTCGGTACGTTACGCACCTAAGAGGTCCCGCTATGCATAGCGTGCAAACGCTTCTCTAGACCGTACGGGCCCGTACGACTTCAGAGTTTTTGCAACGGGATAACGTACACCGTACGATGAACCGGAAATAGATCCGCTAGCTAAGAAGCTACGTGGTCAGGTGATAAGTGGCAATCTTCACAAGAAATATAGCATCACGAGAGCTACTTTCTTCTTGTCTTTATAGCCATTAGCTATGCAGTTTCACGGCCGTGTGGACTGCCTCAGTAAGATTTTACGCGTTGAACGTTACAGTTCCGCAATATTTTTCATCTATATCATGGACACGGAGGACAGGTCCCGAGTGTCGGTGCGTTAAGCGCCTTAGATGTCCCGCGATGCGTCGCGTGTAAACGCTTCTTAAGTTACGCTCCGGTGTTATTGAAAAGATCAAACCCGTGTACACCGCTGTGGACCACGGTTCCGCGAAGGGACCGGTAGGCCCACAAGAGGCGGCGCCCTAAGGGGTTATACGTAAGTTAGTAACCTTTTTTACGGCTCGTTGTAGAGCCATTGGATTACTTGCACGGGTCCATTAGGGTCCGTACGGGTCCGGTGATCGGTTCCATACGGCCCCACGGCTTGTTTTAACGGACCCGTAAGGGTCCGTAAAACAGCTCGGCGGCTCCGTGCGGGTCATGGGATGGCTCCGCTTGGGTCCGTACAGAAAGAGGAGAAAAACATTTGGGTCCGTGTGGCTCCGGTGATCGGTTCCAAACGGCCCCACGGCTTGTTTCCACGGCCCCGTAAGGGTCCGTAACACAGCCCTACGGGTCATAGGACGGCCCTGTGCGAGTCCGTACAGTTTAGTAATCAACAACTTTTGGTTCCATACGACTCCGGTGTTTGGGTCCGTATGGCTCCATACTTCTGTAGCGGGGTAACGTACAACGTACGTCACACCGATAGTAGACCCTTTAGCTTTATAGCTACATGGTCAGGTGATAGCAACAATCTTACGAGAGCTATTTTCTTCTCCACGTCTGTGTGTGCTGTCTTTGTAAGATTTCCGCCTTGAACGTCACGGTTCCGCATAAATTTCCACCAGTATCATGGACACAAGGACAAGTCCCCGTATGTCGGTACGTTACGCTCCCAGGATGCGTCGCGTGTATGCGCTTACTCAGGTTACGAAGCCTGGCGCTCGGGTGATAAGAAAACCATCTCTACGAGAGGCATAGCATCACGAGAACTATTTTCTCCGTGTTGCGTGGTTCCACGACCGTTCAAACTACACTGAATATGATTTTCGCGTCGAACGTGACGTTCCGCTCAAATTATGACTACATTAACGCGGTACGGTAAACCCGGAAGTACCACAACTTACGGACCCTCTGCACGGCTCCGTCCGGTCCCTACGGCTCCAAGACATGACTTCACGAGTCCAGGACACGGCTTTACAGGTCCACACAGTTTCGTAGCTACACGGCTCCGGTGGACGGGCTATTACGGCCCCACAGGACCTACACGGGATAACGTACAATAAATACGGGTAACGGAACTTCGGGATAATGCGACCAATAGCCGCGTGTTACAGAATTCCGCGGTCGTCATTCTTACCGGGACGCTTTTAGCGTTCGACGGCAGTCCCCCACACGTAACCACCGGCTACGCTGCTCCGTAGTAACAAAAACAAATGGAGTTAACGGCCTACACCAGCTGCGTAACTGCGTGGTAAAGGACCAGTAGCCATGAGCTACAGCGTTCCGCGGCCGTTTTTCTTACCGAGACACGTACTGTGTACGACGGTAGTCTCTCTTCCCCACGTAGCTACCAGTTTCGTAGCTCCGTGATGAAACAAACAAAGTTTACGACTCGTATAGCTTGCGTAGCACGTAAACTCCTCCGTATACCATACGGCTCCAGTATATGTTTAGCTATTCACAACAGGAATGCGTACTGAGTACAACTTTACTCCCTCACGCGTAACCACTTACTCAGTGGCCCCGTAGTGAATAGAAGTGTACTGAGATAGCGACTCATGTAACAGATGTAGTACGTTAACGCTATCGTAGACCCAGACGGTTCTTTTGTACTGATAGCTATTACGTTAGGGACACGTACCAGTACCAGTTGTACCCCTCGCGTAGCCACTAGCTTATTATTCCGTGGTGAACAGAGGCAAACTCGGCGGATGAATAGTGGATTTTACTTGTCATGCTGACGCCTTTGTAGACCCATAACGGCTCTATAATACGTAACGGGAATGCGTACTGAGTTAGTCCCCTCAGTAGCCACGTGCTTCTCAGCTCCGTGGTGAAGGGTGTTTAACGGAATTAACGGTCCGTGTAGTATACACAGGACGTCAACTCTTTCGTGATTTCTACCCCAGTACCGGGGTTTACGACTCATACGGTTGACGTAGTACGTTACACCCCCTGTCAAAATTAACTCCATGAAGGATACTTTTCTTAACACAGGTGGCCTTTTCATAGAGAACCTCACGTTCGGGGTAGCTATTAAAAATAACGGCACGTATAGTTCATTTCATACTTTAACACCTTCTTAAAGCAGTTCAACGCGGCTTGCGGCTTTACGGCCTGTTACCTAACTACCCGTACAGACATACGGTATTGGTTTTCTCCACACCCGTAGCCGTAGGCTCCGCAGTTCCAAGGCTGTTACTATACGTAGTACGTTCACACCTTTTTCCAGTCAAGTTCATAGACAAGTTTCGCTGTTGATAGGAGTGGCCTAGAGCTACGCGGTTCCGCAACTGCTACAGTTTTCAGACATCGCTTTGGGACCGTCGACTATGTTGTACGGCTCCGCGGTCTTATGGCCCGAAACCGTCTCACTGCTACATAGATTTACACGGTTTGCAGCCCTTTTTGTATACGTTTTATATTAACGGCCTGCCTTTTCTTTCGCTAGCCATTGGTTTAGTTAAGTAAAGTTTAAACCAACTTTGCTCAGGGTCAGCAGTCTTATCTGGACTGAAGATGGTGTCATTCAGTACCTCCGCTTTACACGTTTAGTCGGTGGCCAGCCCCTTTGGTGGTGGTGCGGATGCTTACACCTGTTGTGAGGAACGAAGTTTCCACCCGTCAGACTTTCACCGTCAGTGCCGACAGATGCGTCTTGATCGAGGATTTCATGTGACCCCCTATGACAGAAACTTAGACGGGTACTTGGCCTTTTTCAACGGGCAGAATGCCGAGCTTTTTCACCTTCTACCGTTAGTGCTGAGCAAGGCAGTTCAGATTCGCGCCGACTTTACACCACTGTTGTGGTCTCCTTTCCAGACAGATAGGAACGGACTCTAAGAGTTTCTGGAATCGTTCCTCTCGTCTCGGCGCAGGACCAAGTATGCCAGCCTTACGGCCGCTTACCTCGGACTACGAGTACACGATCACAATCGTCTCGCCACATGATGGGCGTGCTTCCCTTAGGTGCCCAGAGCAATCGGTCCCCCGGACGTAGGTCTGTCCGCATCCGTGGATGATTGCAAGCTATCTTTTCCTTGCGTCCTTTCTCTTGACCCGCGGGTTTCAGGGTCGACGCATTCATTTTCAAAAGAACTCCCTATGTGAATTACGTTTTCCGCCTTTCACGCTAGTACCGAGTATACTACGCTAGGCGACGCACGACCGATAGCGACCACTTTACCCGCCCGACTAACTGCGGTTCCCTCAGCTGCTCAAGACCTTGCCGGCTTCACGTACGAGCCTCGGGTCAGGGACGACTTTTGTCTTTTCCCCGGGCTCCGGCAAACTGCATCTCAGTCCCAGAGCGCTTCGTTTGACGTAGCAAGGCCTTTATGAGGAGTTGTTTACCCCCCTTCCCGTTTTGGAGATAGGCCCTCTCTCAGACTTGGTTCAGTCACGGGCTCTGGGATAGCTTGCAGCTATCCACCGAGGTTTTCCAGTTGGGTCTACGGTCTTTGACTCGCGACCACTGGGAAGTTACACGGAGATCTCATCGTAGTGTGTCACGCGACATTTTCCTCCGATGGACCGTCCGGTAGCTTTCTTTTTAAGTAGTCAGAACTGTTCATGGAACGGCCAAGGTATGCGCTCGGGTTCGAGGCTTAGCCCTTTTCACGGGATTTCTCGTGCCGCCCTTCGGGAAAACGCTTATCGCGGTTTTCCCCCTTGTTTTTGCTTGACTTACTTTGCGACGTTCGTGTTATCCCGCTAGCTTTTGCTCTTACGCAGTTACGCGCTAACGATTTTTCCCCTGGTCCGGATTTTTCCAATTCGTTTTATCTAGTACACGTTTTGTTCCCTATCGTATCTTACTAGCCGCTTCCGTCTCGTGGACGAATCCGGTGAGTTTTGTGGCGTTTTTTGTAGACACTTTTCTGATATTCATATTGTGTCCAAACGCTCTTCCGGTTGGCATGTTTTTCTGGGTTTCTAACTCAGGTTCATGCGATGTTTTCCTCAGTAACTGTTTTCGAATGGTGCCTTGTTCGGTTTGACTGTGACTAGAAGTGGTTTACTATGTTTTAGTTCTTCCCACTCTGAGGTCTTTCATCCTAAAGAGGAGAAGGAATTTCGTCCTTTAAACGGAATTCGATTAGTGCGAGTTTTCGTACCAGCCAATAACAAACAAACAAAATGTGCTGCGACCTGAACTCCCTTCCTTCCTATCCTCGGTTGCAATATGATTGCATATTAATAGCATGGGAAGTAAGGTATAACTTGAAGTAAATTTACCCCGCTAAGCGTAGCGGGGATATTTACGAGAGTTATACTTACCTTCCAGGCATCCCGCCCGCCTTCCCTCTCGTTCAGGCCTCGGTGGAATGTTGAGTGAGGTTTAGTAGAGGTATTATGGAGGTCAGGGCTTGGCTGGTAACTACGTTTTTAGGGTCGGTTAGAAGTGCGTTAGAATCAGGTCATGTGTTCAGATTGCATATTAATAGCATGGAAAGTAAGTATAACTCTCGTAAATATCCCCACTACGCTTAGCGGGGTAAATTTATTTCCTTTATTGTACAGTCTCAATCATATATATGATTATGATAATTCATGGGAATATTTCTTTTTAGAACAGAGTTAACCATTTAAAAGAAAGGATTAAAGGGTTATGAACATGTAATGACAGCATTATTTACTTTAAAAAAAGAAGCATTTCAAATCTGTTCAAAAATGACCACTACACTGTTTTTAAAAGCAGCACTTGACTGAAAAGTGAGAGCACTGGTTTTTGCAAATTTCAAAGATATATCATCCACAACAGATTTATAAACTTCATGCTTCCATAGCCCATAGATGACGTGAGGGCAAAGGTCATTAAATATTCGTATTAACCAGAAAATTGCTATACCGTTGCGTGCTAGATAAGCATTTGATTTTTGGGACCCCTAAAAATACGCCCTCACACTTCGGTCCAGTGCTCCTTTGATTATTTGTCAATGGCCATACCAGATTTCTCTATTATCTTGTGTAATTTCACTGCAATCTGTCACAATTCTTTAAATGAGAGAGGCTTCATTTTCTCCATTTGATTTTAACTCTTCATTTTCAGACTGAAGACTAGATAAAATAGTTTGAATTTGAAAAGTTTGAACTTGTATTTTAACGTGAAAACCTACAGATTGAAAATGCTAATTATCCTGTCTCCAACAAAGTTGTTGTATACCACGGTTATCATTTGTCTGTCTGTACATTTTCCCATCCATCCACAGAAGTTTGCCTTTTAAAGGATTCCAGATGAATTTGCATTGAGCTTTCAGTCGCAAAATATGTAGATAATCTTATTTGTAACTTGACACGTCAAGTCATGTTTGTTTCTAATTGGGTTAATCACATGAAATTTAAGGAGTTTGAATGTTTTATTATTATGTCAAGTTATCTGGTAGACAGATTGACAGAGCTGGTGTACAGTAACAGCATGGGGCTATTAACTGTTACAGTTAATAGCTTCATGAATGAAGAAAGGGACAGCAAGTTGAGATGGGGTGGGAGACTTATTTTCAATTACAGTATATCCGTACATGAGTTGAGTCGGAAGGTGAGTGGTAAACTGGTAGATGAAGGGAAGATGTTTGTAGAAGAGAGGGTGGAAAGTGGGTTTAAGAGTGGAAGGTGAGTTGTAGAGTAGATGGTGAGTTGGGACTGGACGGTAGGCTTTGAGAGTAGAAGGTGGCGTTTCAGTAGATTCTAATTTTTCATGAGGTAAATTTTCATCAAGGATATATGTTAACTGCTTTCTTTAAGCACCAGTCAGTGCAGTTTGATAGCTGAATGAAAGTGTATTTGTAGCCAATTTATGGGTGGGAATTCACACATTTTACATAATTGAGCCTAAACATTCACAAAGAATTATAGAAAAACAATTATTAGATCAGTTAAGGCAATTCACATGCCTAATTGCTCCCAGTTTCAGGGAAAACTGCTGTTGTGGTGCTTCAAACTGTATGTTACAATTGGGTCTGTTTGGTTACTAATATTTTCAGGAGTGTTCAGATTTATTTGGTTTTTAAAACATCTCATATATTGTGATTTTCTTAAGTAGGGTGCACAAGTATAATAAGATGTTCCCATACTACAATTCAATATTTGTGGATCACAACCACAACACGTCGTGGTTTTCCAACTTTTGCTGTTCATTGGTAGATTTTAATGTCATCATTTATAAGGGCTTGTTGTCGCTTCAAATCATTGATTGATACTGGTGGGTTGTGTTGGGTTGTAGAAGCTCCATAAGGTGAACTGAGACTCCAGTCTGGATTTTCTCATAGTATTTTGTATTAAATCATGTGGTAAAGGACTACACTGCCAGGGTCTACCTTCGGAAGTTTTTACGCTCGCCCACTAACGTTACGTTGTTGACTTTGTGTACACTAGCCCTAGAAAAATGTAGGTACATTTCGGCCGAAAATGTACGCATTTGTAATGGAAGAAGTTACTAGAAGACCCCAAATAAAGACATAGGCCTAGACCTAGAAAGTTTAAACTTTAAGAAACATATATTATATATTTGTTTCAGCAAAATTTAGGGTGTAGAAAAATACTACAAAAAAAAGTTACTGAAACAGCGCACAAAATTTGTTGTGGCTAACGTTAGATCAATGGCAAGTTAAATTTCCATAGTCTATGTATGGGTCGTACTTCACTGTGTGAGGCCGTTAAGAGAAACGTGAGGCTTGAAGCACAGTACACTGGAGTTGACTAGGTCTAGAAGCCTAGGCTATGTTGTCACTGCACTCCAACTTGCAAGCTGACGACCGCCATCTTCTTGTTGATTTCCTCCAAATATGGAGGACACTCATATATTTTACATGTAGAGTGATGTTGTGGGTGGTGCTGCTAAATAAATTTCAAACCGGTAGCAAGGTGGGCCTAGTACAGTAACTATACCTTCATCAGCTTCACTCCACAAAGTTTGCTGATTTTATGTTGGGGCCTAAAGGAAAGCGCTAATTGAAAAATAAAAACGCACGCTTAAGCAAAAGTCAATGGAATTTAACACGTGTACGTGTTCTAAAAAGGTTGCCTTAAAAATTTAAGGCAACTTAAATTTCAGTATTATAGTAAACACCAACATGAAAATTCATACATCCTGGCCTCAATCTTATACAATCTCACTTGAAAATAGAAACTTAGTTTGCTTGAGATGGTGTCAAAAATTGGTGAAGAAATTAGAATTCCAACCCATTTTATTTCACCGTACGTTAAAGTGATCATACAAAGTGTCACGCACAGAAATACATCTTTACGAACATGCGGGAGCAATCGCGCAGGCGCATGTTCAGATGTTAAATGTCTGGCACTGTATTGTGAAAAGACCATGTGATGAGTGTGGATTACGCTTGCGTGTTTTTTTCTGGTACGCATGCTTGGAGAAAAAAAGAAAAACTATGGAAATATTTCCGCAACACCTACAAAAGTAGATTCTGTAAAATAGCCGGCGGATCTGTCGATTACATGAGTACACTCGCATCAATCGTACATTTGGTTCGTCTGATTACGCGATACTCATGTTGTTTTCAAGCATTTTGAGTCGATTTCATCAAAAAATCATGTGTTTCTACTTCTGAGGAACAATTTTGCTTAGATAACCAGCCTTTTAAGTTTTTAAACATCCTAGCTACAACGTAACCTAATCTTTGTAACATTTGAAGGTTATATAGGAAAGCCAGAGTTACTCAAAAAACAACTTTGAGATCATCGTTAATTTTGCACAGAGAAGTTACTGAACTTTCCCCGTCTAAGTGGGCCTGAAGTTCATGCACCTAAGGAATTACATTTTATTTTTCTTGATGAAAAAAATAATTGTTTTTGTTGTCAGAAACATAAACAAATTCTTTGATTTCTCATTTAATCCATGATGAATTTACAGAAGCTTGATATTTTACTTATCAAGAGAAATATTTTTTGTTTCGGCAAAATCGCGAATATCCCAAAGCTTGTGGACCAATAATAAACCTATGCAACTTGTAGCAGATGTACCAGTTAAGCGTAAAAAAAAAAAGCTTGAAAGAAAATGTATTTCCAAAGTGCGTATTCATTGAAAATATGGCCAGCAACACTAAGCTCTAGTGAGCCACCATATCAGTAAAGTGCTGTGGGCCATTATGCAACGGGTATATATCACCGAAACAACAAACTTCCAATGGCTACCAACTTATTTGCTTACCTTATAAACACGAAAAACTTAGTTCTCCGTATTAAAGGAGACGATCCCGAATCCAACAATTATATCACTGAGTAAAACTTATGCATTTATCAGTTGTATGACTCATACATGCATGACAAAGTCAGAGAACTAACAGGAAAACGTACCTGTACACAGAGAGGTTGCATTAAATAAAAAGGTGGTACCATCCTCATGGACAAAGAGGACATCCTACACCGATGGTCAGAATACATCGAAGAACTTTTTGATGATAGCATAGGAGAAAAACCTGCCATTAAAAAGAACATGGATGGCCCATTAATACTAAAGGAGGAAGTGCAAAGAGCCAAGAGTAACATGAAACATGGCAAAGCATCAGGACCTGACAAAATGCTTTTGTGGCTCTTGATGATGTAGGCATTGAAACTATAACTAGGCCTTTTAAATATGATATGTGATACAGGAGAGATACCACCAGATATGAGCAAATCTATCTTCATACCCTTACCCAAGAAACCAGGTGCAACAGACAGACAGAATGCGAACTACACAGAACCATTAGCTTGATGAGCCATATCACCAAAATCTTGCTTCGTGTTCTACTGTCCAGGATGAGAAATAGTATTCGGCCAGAAATTTCAGAAACACAATTTGGTTTTGTTGTAGACAAAGGCACTAGGAATGCAATATTTACACTATCAATGATCATGGAAAGGTGCATAGAAGTACTGAAAGATGTATATTTATGTTTCATTGATTACTCCAAATCCTTTGAAATACTCAGTAATTTGAAGATTGACGGAAAAGACCTAAGAGTTACAAGAAACCTATACTGGGACCAGGAAGCAGCAATAAGACTTGAAGGAGATTACAGTGAATTTAAGGTAATCCGAAGAGGAGTCAGGCAGGGGTGTATTTTGTCACCAGATCGTTCCAACATTTACAGTGAAACAATACTTCGTAACATCGACAGTCTTGAGGGGCTGAAAGTTGGAGGCTTTAATATGAATAACCTACGCTATGCAGATGACACGGTACTTATAGCAGAGTCAGAAGAAAAACTGCAGTCTCTTCTGGACAGTTCGGGTGAACCCCTGAAAAGAGTCTTTCATGCTAATCCCTGCTTCCACGGTTTGACCATCGCGCAGTTCAGCAACCAGTCGACAGTTCAAACATACGAATCGCACACACATCTCAGCTGCTTACTAACTTCAATATGGTCTATTTGAGGTATGCATTATGCGATCACCTACTGACTGACAGATCGTAAAGGAATAAACAGTGCAATTTGAGATTAACTAAACTAACTGCTTAAGTTTTATTCATGATTTGATTAGGCCCTAACGTCTGAACGCTACTCGCCAGTACAGACAATGGGTGAAAAAGAATAAAACGAATGACAATATATATTACACACAAGCCTGCAATGCAAACAGTCCAACGTACACTCTACGCACATGATGGCTGTAACTTAGCATTAGTTACGGTCAATAGGCCTACGTTAGAATACGTTCACTGTTCAGACAGAACATCACACACGAAAGTCACAAAGGAACTGATAATTCACTGCATTAAAATGATTTAATTGAACGCGTTCTCCAAGAGGCTACGTAAATAACAACACAACTTACGCGAAGAACAAATTTAATGTAAGAATGCATATAAAATAACCCTTTTAATTTGTAATTTATTGAACACTGACAATCGCAGTCAAAGAAGAAAAGTCAATGCTTAGTCAACACAACGCAGATGTTAGCACAGTACAGATTATTCGCAACAAACCTAAGCATTTCAAACATGGGTCGTGCCATATATTGGCTCTTTTTCAAATTCGGACTGGTGAACATATCAAAAGGTACTGGATAAAAGTTAGCTAACATGTTTCCCCATAATTCCATGTACCTCTCACACTTCAGCAAACGCCGTCGTAGTTCACAAAATGAATTTACTTGGTCACTCTGTACAAAGTGTATGGGCGAAGGAAATTGCATGATGGGTAATGGCTGCCTCCATGGCCTAAAAAAACCCTCCTTCGAAGGGTTTTACCGAGGGCTAAAAGGAGGGGTTCACCCGAACTGCTGGATAAAGTTGTAGAGGAAAGTGAAAAGGGAGGGCTGTCTCTAAATATACAGAATGTATGGTGGTTTAAAAAAAACCATAAACCCATTATGTAGTATACAAAGCCAAGGAGAAATAATTAAACCAGTACACCAGTTTAAGTACTTGGGATACACACTTACATCAGATAGTCGGTGCATTAACGAAGTTAGAAAACGCATTGCAATTGCCAAAGACATGTTTACAAAAATTAATCCAATTCTGAAGAATAGAAATATTGAAATGGACACGAAAGCTCGTGTCTTGAAGGCATATGTATGGTATACTCTACTCTATGGTTGTGAATGCTGGACAATTACCAGTGGCATCAAGAAAAGATTAGAAGCTACGGAAATGTGGTTCATTAGGAGAATGTTGAAAATATTTTGAACAGAAAGGGAAACAAATGATGATGTCCTGATAGCTTCAGGCATGGACAGGTCCCTACTCAATGCCATCAGAAAAAGACAGGTGGAATTTTTGGGCATGTTTATCGAGGGGTGGGATAGAACAGCTTGCAGTATGTGGGAAAATTGAGGGCAAAAGAAGCAGAGGAAGGCAGCGACTTAAATATGTCCAAAGCTTAAACAAGTGGGCAACCAACAACAGCCCAAGTAACAATAAGTTTATGAATTTAGCTCTAAACAGAAGTGGCTGGAGGGTCATGATCGCCAATGTCTCTTCCAGACTCGGCACCTAGAGAGAGAGAGAGATGATTAACCCCTGGCAATGTCAGTCAAAGGTGAGTCATTGACATATGAAATAGTGACTCATATGAGCATCATTGTACAAAATTGTCAGTCACCAGAGTGACTCTGGGGTGGGTCAATTTTCTTCACACTTATTGACTTTGTACAGAGGCGATTGATTTGGGCTAAGTTTTTTCACAAATAAATGTCAGTAATCTAAGTGACTGAGGGGTACGTCAATGTATATGTATTGTCCACCCACTTTGGTGCAATGATTCACCTTGCCTGGGGGTGTAGGTGGTAAGTCACACAATTGACAAGTTCGTTATTGCTAGAAATGTGTCAGAAAAATTATTTTCTCGAAGTTTTGGCTCTGTGGTCTTTTACAGTGAAATTCCTGCGTAAAACTAAATTTTCTACGCTAAGCATTGTTAAACATACGCGAATATACACAAGTTAAAGAAAGAGCAGCATGGGCTTGAAAGTTTCACTGGTGTTTTTGCGTATATAAATCGCGGGAATTGGATTGCACTATATGAAGCGTTGGAACGCGTGTAATGGGTATGTAAGCAGCACGAGGGTAAGAAGTCAAAAATATTGCGCATGCTAATTCAGAGGCAAAATTTATTTATTTGTGGAATTAATGCAAATTTCTTAAAGTAAAAGTTTGTTGTTTCGGTGATGTTACATATCCGTTGTATAATGGCCCATAGCACTGTATTAATATGGTGGCTCACAAGTTTTGCACTGGATATGTTCCGTAAAGCATCCTTGATTTTACAATGTAGCCTCGTCAGTATTTTTATGAGGCAAAGGGTAGAGTTTGTGGATCTACATGTATAACTATTTGCTTGCACAAATTAAAATATGGGTTTTCTTTTAAATATAGAAATATACTTTTGTTAAGTTTTTACACAATTGTTCAGTACAGATATAAATTTGAAGGTTTTTAATCTTATTTCCAACTTTACAGCATTTGAGAAGTTGTTCTGAAAATCCCCAGAGGGAAGAGTATCCTTGCAGCCCTAGCTGATGAACTTGAAGACAATCAACGACGAAAAAGCCGACACTTTATACAGGTGTCTCATATGGTGAAGATTCACATTGACCAGACCTGCCAACCTTTAGGTTCACCAAACTGTGTTCTGGAACTACAAAAGTTGTTTTTTGATAAAAACTGTACTCTTCAAACAAAATGTACAAAACAAAGGTTTACTGTGGCTGAAAAAAATTACCATTATCAAAGCCTTATTTAAACATTGATATCACTCACAAAATTACCGCTTAATACAAATTACAACATGCTTGAAACACTGTTAAAACTGCGTGTATTACAATTTACACATGTAACGTTAGTTACCAGACCACATGTTTTGTTTGTATATAGGCACCGTGACAATCATTCATCTCTCGTATGCAACGTTCTGATTGGCTACACTTGGACGAAAAATTGTCGTTTACATCCTATGCACCAATCACGGATGCCCTAGCTTAAGGTAGGTTGCCTTATGCATAATTAACTTGTAGTCTACACTTTTTGCGGCAGCCGCAAATGAATCTGATTCGGTTAAGTCGGCAAAAATCCTTCAAGTAAACATGAATGCCAACCAAGCATAAAAAGTACGAGTAAAAAAGAATACAAAAAAAATTAATAAAAATAATAAAAATTAAAAATCAATCAATCGTATTCTGGTGCCAAAAAACGTACAATCGTAATCTCAACATTTTCCCGTATTAAATACGGCAAAACCGTACTAGTTGGCAGGTATGCATTGACAGGTATACTTCATTAGATTTACTTCCTTCGATTTATATCGTAAAGCAGCAGAGCATCATGTATCACAATATTTTTTTCTCGGTTATTTTTTAGCTATTGGTTTTTAAAAGTTGGGATATTGTTAATCATATCTTATATACAGTATGTGCATCAGAATTCCAGCTTTGAAATTGGAATTGTTTAATTAATAAACTTTTTTTAGGAGTATTGTAAAGATAAAGTTTCTTCATACATCCATGCACTATTTCTTAATTATTCATTAATCAAAATATGTTCCATAATAAGAAGGCTTGTACATAAGGACATAGTAAATATTGTTTAAATTTTAAAAGCTGGTAAATGGTTGCCTATTGGTAAATTGTTTTTGTCTGTACATTTATATGAAGTTTAAGTGATTTATGCAGGTTTTTAAGGTATGTTGTTGAAAATAATGAGGAAATATTCAGACTTCATAGATAGTAAAACTGATCACACAATTTTGATGACTGCAAAGAAATGTTGTCTGTTTGTTTGCTAACTTGGACTTGCTTGAAATGAACTTTCTTCAAAGTGGTCGATATAATTTAACTCACAAGGGTAAGCTTGGGCGATATTGATATTTTGATATTGACTCATGTCGATATGGTCGATATTGAGTTCAAGGGTCATATCGATATATTTTCCACCAATATTGTACTATACATGAACTAATAATGAAGTTAACATGACAACCAAACATGCACCTTTCCTCACTATACAGCCACAAAAAAGTTTGTAATTTGTAATAATATCAAAGTTGCAGGCAGTCAATAATATTAAGAGTTGACTTAGTCATCAATATTTCAATAAATATTACCTAAAATTATGTTCCACAGGCAGAACAATCTTAATTCTGGTCATACAGTACTACTGTACTCTGTGTGTACAGGCCGCTATGGAGATTGCGCAATGATATAAGTTATTTTTTATGATTTGTGATGGTTGAGCAATTGCAATCATGAGATTTTAAATCCTTAAACATCGCATCTAAATTCCTTAAAAGGAATACCGCATCCCCAAAATTATGTGGAAAAGCACTTAATTGACACCTAAAGTATATTTTGTCATCAAAACTAAAAGAATTCATCCTCAAAACTAAAAGATATTTCCCACTAATTTGTCCGTTCACACATCAGACTTTTTGTACAGTAAGCAGCACAAGTACAAGCAGTGTGTGTAGATTTCTGAGCCCACTCGTCCGATGTTAAGTAACAAAGGACATTTTCTATTAATATCTATTGACTTCTGAATGTCCATGTCTTTAAAAAAAGAGTGCAAAAATGATGCCCTTTCAGTAGGAAATTCAAAACAAGTAAGAGTATTTAAAGGTAAAGTTAGCCCCCATGGCATCTCATGTCCCACATGGCATCACATCCCATGTCTCACATCCCATGTCCCACATGACATCCCATCCCATGTCCCACATGGCATTCCACCATATCTCCCACATGGCATCCCACCTCATGTCTTACATGGCATCCCACCTCATGTCTCACATGACATCACATGCCTTGTCCCACATGGCATTCCACCATATCTTTCACATGATATTCCACCATACAGTGTCTCACATGGCATTCCACCATATGTCCGACATAACATTCCACCCTATGACCCACATAGATCCCATCCACATGTATGTCCCACATTAATCCAACCATATGTACCACATGACATCCCTTCCTATGTCCCACATCATCCCTCCCTGTGTCCTGCATCAGTGGCTTCCCACCTTATGTCCCACCATATGTTCCACATGGTATCCCTCCCAATGACATCCTACTTTATGTCCAACATGGCATCACTTTCCATTTCCCACATGACATCCCGTAGACTCCACAAGAAGTCTCATCCTAGCTATCACAGTCCCTGATTGAGCATACTATGTATAAAAGTGTCAGTTCATATAATAACTTATATGCAAATGACTTGTTGAAATGGGGTGGAACCCCATGTCCCACATGACATCCCATGCCCCCCTATGTTCTGCATGGCATTCCATGATATATATTCTACATGGAATTCCACCTGTTCCACGTGGCATCCCACTCCATGTCCCACATGACGTCCCATACGCTCCATAAGAAGTCTCATCCTGGCTATCACAGTCCCTGATCGAGCATACTATGCATGAAAGTGTCAGTTCATATAATAACTATGCAAATGAGTTCTTAAATAAGGAAAAAAGGTGGAGTCAAATCAATATGCCTGATATAGCCCTTGGTGTATACCACATGGTATATATTATGTGTCCCGCATGCCCTCCCCCTCCCTCCCCTATCTATGTCACACATTGCATCCCTCCCTATGTCCATATGCAATCACATCCTGTCACACTCCCTGACTAAGCTTTATCAATAAGATTAAAAAAATCTGGTCAGTTCATATACTGTAGCAACTTGTATGCAAATGACCACAATGATAAAGGTGGAGTTTAATAATCATGGATGATATAACTGTTGGTGCCTAAATATTTTGAAGGATTTTAAATCTCAAGTGCTACAAGAGAGAGGATCTCTGAAGAATATTGGAAAATTATATCATTTTACAGTTATCTTCTAAGAAAATATCAAATGTTTTGTAGACTTTTAAGGAGACTAGTGTTCAATCCTGTCTGAAGTGTCTCTGAAAAACTGTAACATTTTGTAAGGAAATTATAACCTTTCATAAGGATATCTAAAAAAAACTTCAATTTTTCTGAGGAACTCTGAAGAAACTTTAACCTTTTTTTGAGGAATTCCTAAAAAACTTTAACATTTTTGAGGAAATCTCAGGAAAAAACTGTAGACGGCCGGATGGACAGCTGGACGGACGTAATTGCTATTACATAGGTTCGCATTATGCTTCGCAAAGCTATATACCAGATCCACAAAAATAGTGAAAAAATGATATGTTTAAACTTGTGGAATTTCAATTTGACGCAGTCAGTGCGTTAAACTTTTGCGCTAATCGCGATAAGCGTGGGGTAATTTGAATTTTTGCTGAATGTATAGTGCTGCTCAGCTAAAGCATCAAAGATTTCATGTACCACCATGGGTTAAAAACTTGGGCAAAAATGTTGCCAATTGTTAACATCTGTTGAAAGGCTTTTAAATCCATTAAAAGCCATGAAAGCAAAATATGAATTGTATTAATATTTATGATATATCTGTGACATATTAAGGCTACATTCCCTCATTTTCCCCATCATGTCAACCCATTGTTTTCAATCCTTGGATCTGTGGATACACTTCTTTGAATGACATTATCTAATTTTTGCAAATTGGATTTTAATGTAAACCACATCCCTACTTTAATCTCTAAAAATGTAAAGAAAAAAAAAAAGAAATAATTTGAGCTGTGTCACCTCTCATACACCACACACATTGCATAAATTGAATATTCTTCAAAAGTTTGATGAATAGCAACTTAAAGACTGAAAGTCATGTTTGGTTTTTCTTCAGACAACAGCGATTTAGAACTAAAAGCTCTATCAGGTGGTCAATAGGCCTTGTACGTTAATATAATTTTAGAAATACATTACGTTTAAAGTTGCATTTTTTTCCAACAAGAATGCTCTTTGGATAGTAAAAATAGTTTACTATATATTAAGCAAAGCCCGAACAAAAATAAACAGTAAAACTTTTAATGAGTTATCACGAGGTCGTTCATCATCCCACGGTGCACATACTTGGACCACTGCAGCTGATCGATAAAACAAGACTGGAGAAGCAAAGCCTACCAGAATGGACAGCCGGGTGGAGTGGGGGAAATTGACCAACGTCAACGATGGCCAAGTTCGTTCGACCTGATGATGATGTCATAATTAAAGGTATAAGGATGTGTAGAGGCCATCATAGTAGCAAAATTTCATTAAAATCTGTTTAACATTGATAACAATTTCAAATCCCAGGGATCAATTTGCATATTAGATGCAAATTTGTATGGTGTATTACCATGGTATTTTCTTGTACCTTTGTTTTTGAAATATGTTTTATAATTCTTAGTTTTTAAATCCCGGGGATCAATTTGCATATTACACTCTAGATGCAAATTTTATGGTGTATAAGAGAGCGACCAATGCATTTTCTTTTACCTTTGTTTTTGAAATATTTCATAATTCTTTCGAGTTTGAAGTGGTGCAACAAATTCTGACTGAAAGTTTGTTATGTCTTTTCCACACCCCCAATCAAAGTCTAGTAGGAATGTACTTCCCAAAGAGGTAATTAATAGAAGTTCATAAAGATTGTGAGCTGTTTGTCCAGGTCCCAGTCATACATCATGAATTTTGCATGAATCATAAAACTGATAATTAAGTGGTTCTGAGGGTCGGCTTTCCGTACAGTCCAGTTGTCAACAAGATGTTGAATGGGTAGTCACTTTAGCATACCAAGCCGTTAGACGAGTCTGCAGAGCTCAACTGTCCAATATCACACAGCAGCAGGATGGTACGGAGAGATGGCAGGATGGCTGAAGTCCATTGTCCCTATTCCTGCTCATCTTTCGTATTTGAAATTAACCAGCAAAGAATATTTTAACAGGGAATGCAATACTTTTTTTAAGTTAAATTTTGTATACTAGTCGAAAAAGTTGAATAACCTTCTATGGTTTATTCATATTCATGGTAACTCTCACAAGTTCAATGCCATATGCACAAAAAACATGTTTGTTTAACATGCATAGATATTCCTAGGCTTACATCATACACATGCTGCACACATCGTGTCATACACATAGTATTATTTATAATTCTATAGATTCAAAATACCGTTAAAAAACCCCGTAAATATCATGGCAGCAGTTTTTCCATACAAAAAACCGTAAATTTTACGGTAACCGTATTCCATTTAACTGTAAATGTTGGACTGTAAATATTATGCTAAAAATCAAACAATAAAGCTTGAAAACATCACAATAGGTTTAGTCAAAAAGCTTTGTTTTTCACTCAATACTTGTAAACAAATATACTACATTAAAAAACTACATGAAACACTTAAGACACAACATTAAACATAACATTAACATTACATTCTACTACCCAACAAAACCCACCATTATCAAATCAATGATCTGAAACAGTGTGTCAATGAGCAACTAGGCTTATGGTGATAAATGATGACAACATTAAAATCTACCAATGAACAGCAAAAGTTGCAAAACTACGACGTTTTGTGGTTGTTATCCACAAATATTGAATTGTAGTATGGGAACATCTTATTATACTTGTGTACCTACTTGAGAAAATCACAATATATGAGATGTTTTAAAAACCAAATAACTCTGAACACTCCTGAAAACATTTGAACCAAAACAGTAGTTTGAAGCACCACCACACCTGGGAGCATTTAGGTATGTTAATTTTCTAATGATTGTTTTTCTGTATTTTCTAATTGTCTACAAATATTCTTTTATTTAGCTATAAAACTGCATTGACTGGTGCTTAAAGAAAGAAGTTTACATATATCCTTGATGAAAATTTACTGCATGAAAAATTAGAAATTCTAAAACCCCACCTTCCACTCTCAATTCCTACCGTCCACTCTAAACCCACCTTCCATAAAACATCCAAAAATTCCTTCTAAAAACACCTACCAGTTTTCCACTCACCTTCCAACCCAACTCATATACGGATATACACCACTCAACAACTTTGTTGGAGACAGGATGATTAGCATTTTCAGTCTAAAGGTTCTCATGTTAAGATACAAGTTTAAACGTTTTAAATTCAAACTATTTTATCTAATTTTTAGTCTGAAAATGAAAAGTTAAAATCAAATGGAGAAAATTAAGCCTCTCTCATTCAAAGAATTGTGACAGATTACAATACAACTACATATGATGATAGAGAGGTATGGTATGGCCATTGACAAATAATTAAAGGAGCACTGGACCGAAGTGTGAGGGCGTATTGTTAGGGGTCCCCAAAAAATTCAAATACTTATCTGGCACGCAACGGTATAGCAATTTTCTGGTTAATATGAACATTTAAGTGACCGTTGCCATCACGTCATCTGTGGGCTATGGAAGCATGAAGTTTATCAATCTATTGTGGATGATGTATCTTTTAAATAAGCAAAAACGAGTGCCCTCACTTTTCAGTGAAGTGCTGCTTTTAAAAAAACAGTGAAATGGCCATTTTCGAACAGATTTTGAAATGTTTTTGTAGTAAATAACGCCGTCATTACCTGTTCATAACCCCTTTAATCCTTTTTAAAATGGCTAACTCTGTTCCAAAAAGAAATATTCCCATGAATTATTATAATCATGCATATGATTGAGACTGTACAATAAAGGAAATAAATTTGTTTCTTTTATTGTTCCTCAATCATATAAAAGATTATTTTAAAATCTGTAAAGAGTTAAAACTGTCTATACAATCCAAACTTTGGAAGTTCGTTATGTTGACGAAGACAAAAAAGAAATATTCACAAAAAAGCTGAAAAGTAAAATGACATTGAATATCGTATTGAGATTTAAAAACAGGAAAAATGTTGAAAATAATTGTTAAAGGAATATTTTCATGGATTTTGACGTTCAATCGCCGACAGAATCCCTTCAAAGGGCCTTAAACAGGACTGTTTCTCATAGATCCCTACTTTTGATTCACCCCTAGACCCCACACTTTACATGTGGGAACTCTGCGTTGATTTTCAGCCATTTTGGGGCATTAAAAACAAGAAATCTTCAGACCAGGGATTCGTCCATGAATCTGAGTTTCCTGTATTTCAGGGGAAATTTCTCCTATTGCCGTATGCCTGTTTAGAAATGGTAACCTAAATGCTTATCCAGTTCTCTGAGTAGATTTTAACATTTAAATTTGATATTGTCTTTTTTCATCCTTACATTTGGGAAATTTGTGTTGATTTTAAACAATTGTGTGGCATCATATTCAAGAAATCTTCACCCCTGGACCCAAGTTTCCAACCAGGGGTATATAGAAACCGGGGGCAAGGTGGCCAAAGCCCACAAAAATTTACTAGGAGGATTAAAGCACTATTTTGGTTCTCCCAATAATGAATTAAATATGACCAGTCAGCCAGTCAGATTCCACGGCATGTTTTTTCTGGAAATCTTAAATCTTGGGAAAAGTTGCTTAATTTTCTTGCAATTTCCTTCATTTTCGGGGAAATTTTCGAAAACATTTTTGTAAAATTTGTCCTTTTTGTGAAGTTTGCTTCAATTTTTGTGCAATTTTCTTCATTTCTGTGAACAGGTGAAATGTGCTTCAATTTTTGTGCAATTTTCTTTGATTTCGGTAGTTTTTCAGAAGTCTTCAATTTTTCTGAAATTTGATTTAAATTTTGTGCAATTTATTTCATTTCGCCACTGAAGCAAAAGATTAGGTAATTCTACCATTAATTGATGTACCGTCAATGAAGACCGAAAGCCCTTCTACCTATGCAATACCATTTCCTATGCAAATAAAACAAATCCATAAAAAAGCACTTCAGTAAATGTCTCTAAAACTCAATAGTTGAAGCATAAAGCATTCCTGATTTTAATAATATTAGTTCATACTTGTGATAATAATGATAATAGAAGAGTATAATTAAAGTTCATATGAAGGAGCAAATTTATACTGGAGAACATGGGTTATGACTAGGGAGTGAAAAACAATGCTCTACTTGGGAAGAAGTTCAGGTAAGACACACACACATTATTGTGTGTTTGTTTGTTTGATGAGTGCTTCACGGCAAAATTGTGCCTGAGAAGTTAAATCATTCCAGAGGTAGGAAGAAAAGCAAATTAGGGGAAACTGAGAGAAACACGGTTACTAAAAGCCAGGAAGCTGGGATCAAGGGAGGAAATGCATGGGTGCAATAAAATGGTCACAGTTGAGCAATATAATGTAAAGTTAGAAAAGCAAAGGTTTAGTGGTTCCAATGCATTATTTCATGTTGGTTGATTTGTAAGTTTTATTTTAAGTGTCATTGCAAATCATGAAATAAGCTGAATAACATATATATTCATAGGCCAAGCCCATCATTATATTAAGAAAATAAAACCTGTTGACAACAATAGCATGTGCATGATAACTAACAACATTATCTTACAAGTATGAAGCAAAACACAGTTGAACATTTATCATTATTTCAAGAATTTACATAAAGCCCTGCCAGGCCTGCCTGCTCAATAATATTCATAACATCGCTACCAAAATAATAAGGCATAAAATTAGACCATAACCCGTATCAGATATGGCATGAATCAAATGTATTGTTCTAGGAATATTGTGTCTACAAGCAATTTGTAACACACGCCAACACACACACAGACAAACACACACACCATCATGACCTGATGCCTATCATATCTGAACCATTAATGGTGTATGTTCAATTCGGCAGTTAAGATTAATTGGTACAGCAGCAGGCTTCATAATAGGAAATTTATAATCCATGAAATGATAGCAATAGAATTTGAAGTTTTGACAGAAGGGGAAGCCACGTCTTTTTTTTTCCCCTCTGGGAGAGCTAGGGAAGCCATCGAGTAAACACATATAAAATACATAGATTTTAAGCAACCTTACCAAATACAGCAATGAATGGTGTTTGTGGTGCGTAATCATTTACCAAAAGATCTCCTTCATATCAAATAAAATTGAAAAAAAAATAGGTTTTAGTTAAATTAATTCTTTTTCTTCCAATAACTGCAGAGAAAACATTTTTCAACACAGAACAGACAGTAAGGCACATATGTTACTAGCTGAATCTTTGCACAATTGTTTGGTAATGTAAATTTGCATGCTTATGATATATTAAAGGTCAATGGACAGAAACAAATTTCTGTCAACCGTGTAGCGAAAAGAACATTTAATTCTGAGTTTAATAATCCATCTTTGAATTTTGAAAATAGCACATGTAGTTTTCAAGTTATAAGTAATTAAAAGTTGGAAATTTTGTAATATATTGAAAAATGTGATGTATGAACAAGACAATATCTTAAAATACTTTTCTTATTTTTTCTTCACTTAATTTGAGACCTTGAAAATGTTCAAAATCTCCAGCTTGAGATTGGTTGGGAGGTATGTAATCCTCTTTATTAAAATTATCTTCCCTTTTTCAAAAGAAATGGCAGAGGGTTCAAAACAATAGATATACATTAGAAAATAGAGAATGTGCTGTTCACACATAACAAGAGTAACAACAATTGTTTGCATATTTGCACAAAAATCATCAAAAAAACTGTCAAATGGCAAATAACAGTTTCGGGAGCAGCCCGAAAAACTGGGTACTTTGAAATACAAAAATAAAATTGGGTACTTTTATGTATTACGTCATTGCATGAGCCTACACATTTGACTATCCCACACTATACATATGAGGTTTCTCATTTTCCGCTCCGGATTGTCAAAAATTTCAATAGACATCCTGAAATTTTGGAGACGGATAGTAAATTGATATTAAAAACATTTGGGCGCTGTTTTTTCAAATTCACGGTTACCATTTTGAGAAAATCAATGAAACAAGTTATAGACAGTCTTTTTTGTTCATTTTCTCAAAAAGGCGACAATGAATTTCAAAAAGCAGCGGCAAAAAGTTTTTAATATCTATTTACTATCCGTCTCCAAAATTTCAGGATATCCATTGATATCTTTTTCCTTGTATAAATTTGTTTAACTTTTAGAGAAAGTATCGCATTCCCTGTTAAAATATTCTTTGCTGGTTAATTTCAAATACGAAAGATGAGCATGAATAGCGACAATGAACTCCAGCCATCCATCCATAATGAAGTTCAAAGTAGTGTGCTAAAGGATTGAAAATAATAGGTTGACATGATGGGGAAAATGTGGGAATGTAGCACTAATATGTCACAGATATATACAATTTATATTTTGTTTTCATGGTTTTTAATAGATTCAAAAGCCTTTCAACAGATGTTAATAATTGACAATATTTTTGCTCAAGTTTTAACCAATAGTGGTCTAAGAAATCTTTGATACTTTAGCTGAGCAGCACTATACATTCAGCAAAGGTTAAAATTACCCCACGGTTATCGCGATTAGCGCAAACGTTTAACGCACTTACTGCGTTAAGCGCGTCTTTTGTTCGGCACCCCTTTCTTGTACTGCCGAACAGCGCCGATATGCCCCCAGAATCGATGGTAAACGCGTTATATAATACAGTTGTTATATGTCCCTCACCCCTGTGAGTAAACACGTTAAGAAATTCTTTTATGAAACAAAATTCCTCCCAAAGCATAAGTAAACATGAGTAAATTCAAGCAAATTGGCCATTCTACAGTACGTCACACATGTAACGGGCTAGAGAACGGCCCCAGCAGACCATGTTGGTCTCCCTGGGATTTCCTATTCCCATTAAGCAAATTGTCACATATGTAATAGCCTCAGGCCTGTTGGAGAATGGCCCTTGTGACTTAGATTATATCGATCAGTTTGAAGAAAGATTATTTCAGTCCAAACAAGTCAATTTAGATAGCAAACAAACAGACAATATTTCTTTGCAGTCATCAAAATTGTATTATCAGTTTTACTAGCTATGAAATCTTAATATTTCCTCAATATTTTCAACACATACCTCAAAAACCTGTATAAATTAATTAAAATTCACATAAATGGATGTACAGGCAAAATCAATTTACCAATAGGCAACCATCTACCAGCTTTTAAAATTTAAACAACATTTCTGCTGTCCTTATGTACAAGCCTTCTTATTATGAAACATTTTTCAATTAATGAATAATTAATAAATCTTGCATGGATGTATGAAGAAACTTTATCTTTACAATACTTTTAAAAAAAGTTCAATGATTTAAGAATTCCAATTTCAAAGCTGGAATTCTGATGCACATATATAAAATATGATTAATAATATCCCAACTTTTAAAAATAAATAAATAAAAATAACAGAGAAAAAATTATTAAGATACATGATGCTCTGTTGCTTTACGATATAAATCGAAGGAAGTAAATATAATGAAGTATACCTGTCAATGTGAATCGTCACCAAATGAGACACCTGTATAAAGTGTCGGCTTTTTTCGTCGTTGATTGTCTTTAAGATCATCAGCTAGGGCCGCAAGGATACCCTTCTCATTAGGAATTTTCAGAACAACTCAAATGCTGTAAAGTTGGAAATTCAAACAAAAACATTAAATTTTTATATGTACTAAACAATTGTGTAAAAACTTAACAAAAGTATATTTCTAAACCTAAAAGAGAAATCCATATTTTAATTTGTACAAGCAAATAGTTATACATATAGATCCACAAACTCCACCCTTCGTCTCAACGAAGTACCGACAAAGCTACATTGTAAAAGCAAGGATGCTTTACGGAACGTATCCAGTGCAAAACTTGTGAGCCACCATGTTAATATAGTGTTAATACAGTGGCCCATAGCACTTGATTGATATGGTGACTCACTGGAGCTTAGCGTTGCTGGCCATATTTTCAGTGAATATGCACTTTGGAAATCAATATTTTCATATGTTTTCTTCCCGTATTTTCTTTCAAGCCATTTTTACGCCTAACTGCTACAGCTGCTACAAGTTGCATAAGTTTGTCATCGGTGCACAAACTTTGGGATATTCGCAATTTTGCCGAAACAAAAATATTCATCTTGATAAGTAAAATATCAAGCTTCTGTGAATTTATCATGGATAAAATGAGGAGAAATCAAAGAATGTATTTATATTTCTTAGGTGCATGAACTTCGGGACCATCTAGACGGGGAAAGTTCAGGTGACTTTTCTGTACAAAGTTAACGATGATCTCAAACTTTTTTTTTAGTAACTCTGGCCTTCCTAAATAACCTCCAAATGTTACAAAGATAAGGTTACCTCGTAGCTAGGATGTTAAACAACTTAATAGGCTGCTTATCTAAGCAAAATTGTTTCTTAGAAGTAGAAAAATAGATGATTTATTGACGAAATTGACTCAAAATGCTTGATCAACATGAGTATCGCGTAATCAGACCAACCAAATGTCCGACTGACGCGATTGTACTCATGTAATCGAAGATCGACAGATCCGCCGGGTATTTTAAAGAATCCACTTTTGTAGGTGTTGCTCAAATATTTCTTTAGTTTTTCGTCTTTCCTTCAAGCATGAGTACCAGAAAAAAGCACGCAAGCGTAATCCACGCTCATCACATGGTTTTTTCACTGTACACTGCTAGACATTTCAAATGCGCATGCGCGATCATTCGTGCACGCTCGTAAAGATGCATTTCTGTGCGTGAAAATGCGTGTTATCATTTTTAAAATACGCGGAAATAAAATGGGTCGGAATTTAATTTTCTTTATCAATTTAGGACATATTCTCAAGCGAACTAAGTTTCTATTTTCAGGTGAGATTGCATAAAACATATTGTGGTTAGAGTGTATGAATTTTCATGTATGTTGGTGTTTATTATGATACTGAAATTTAAGTTGCCCTAAATTTTAGGGCAACTTTTTTTGAACACGTGTTAGATCCCATTGACTTTTGCTTCAGCGTGCGGTGTTTTTTTCAATAAGCGCTTTCCTATAGGCCCCTACCTAAAATAAGCAAACTCTGTTACCAGTTTGAAATCCCTTTAGCGCAACCACCCACAACATCACTCTACATATAAAATACAGGAGTGTCCTCCATATTTGGGAGAAATCAACAAGAAGAAGATGGCGGTCGTCAGCTTGCAAGTTGGAGTACAGTGATAACATAGCCTAGGCTACTAGACCTAGTCAATTTCAGTGTACTGTATTTCAAGCCTTACGTTTCTCTTAAGTACGAACCACACATAGACTTTGGAAATTTACCTTACCTTTGATTTAACGTTAGCCGTAACGAATTATGTGCGCTGTTTTGGTAACTATTTTTTGTAGTAATTGTATACACCTTAAATTCTGCTGAAAAAAAATGTTTTTCAAAGTTTAAACTTTCTACTGTCTTTATTTGAAGTCTTCTAGTAACATCTCCCTTTAGAAATGGGTAAATTTTCGGCAAAATGTACCTAACTTATTCTGCTGTTAGTGTACACAAAGTCAACAACCTAGTGGGCGAACGTAAATACTTCTGAAGATAGACCCTGTCAGTGTAGTCCTTTCCACATGATTTACTACAAAATATAATCCAGACTGGAGTCTCCGTTCACCTTATGGAATTTGGTTTGAAAATTAATTAGGCCTAGGCCTACTCGAGTTTAGCTTTAAGATTATGATCATAACACTTATCTTAATATGATGTTTTACTTCCACACTTTTTACACCAGACCTCCGTGGTGTAGTGCTTTGTGCTCCTCTCACCCGCACGTCCCGGATTCGTATCCCGTTGGGTCTGCAAGCAGTGAGTTCACAACTGCTTATCAAAGGCCGTGGCCGTCTTGATGTCGAGCCAGCACTGGATGCTTTCGGGGCGTTATGCTATGCTACACTTCAGTACCGTCACTAACTTAGGCCTAAGCCTACAGTAAGTTTCCCAAAGCAATGCAAAAAGTCAAATGCCTAGCACACTGCAGCACAAGAAAATGTAAACTGAATGAAATCCACATTAATTACTATAAAATATATATATATATATGTATGTCCCAGATCCCAGACAGTATGTCCCAGACAGTAAGCATTTATTGAAGGATCAATACAGTTACACTGATAAGGGTCCGTATAAACAAGGGCCACACCACCTCCTCGAGCTTCACCAGGTGTGGGAACATGAAGAAGTTTTTAACCAGAGGGGGTAACTTCATTGATAACAACTTGAAAGTTATCCTTGATCCATGTTTCGGTGATAAGTGCAAAGTCTGGCTTGTGTTCCTGTATAAACTCATTCACTGCAAGAGACTTATTACAAAGAGATCGGGCATTTAATAAAGTAAACTTTAATGAGTCAGTGAGGAGGGGGACTGGTTTACTAACTGTACTAACTGTCATCTGTATGTCCCAAAACCCAGACTAAGGTGTGCCTCTAATGGCCCACTGATAAGGAGACAGTATGGCAGCAAACAAGTTAGTCGTTACAACTTTGCTGTCACTGGATCATCTCTCTGGAATGAGCTGCCTGTCCACATCAGATCTGCAAGTAACATTTATAATTTCAAGAAGCAATTGAAAACACACTTTTGTACCCAATAATGTAAAGCGCTTAGTTTTGTTCTCAATATAAGCGCTATATAAGCATCTACCTAGTAGTAATAATGATAATATTAATGATAATGATAATAATAATAATAATAATAATAATAATAATAATAATAATAATAATAATAATAATAATAATAATAATAATAATAATAATAAAAATACCAATGATAATAATAATGTAATAATAATAATAATAATAATACTAACTACTACTACTACTACTACTACTACTACTACTACTACTACTACTACTACTACTACTACTACTACTACTACTACTAATAATAATAATAATAATAATAATAATAATAATAATGATAATAATAATAATAATAATAATGATGATATATTTGTCATTATTTACGGTCCTAAAAAATACAAACTTATCCTGAAGCCTCTATCTCCGCTTTAACGGTCAAAGACAGTCGCACGCAAAATTAGGTCTTCACCGTTAGGTTTTAACGGTTATTTGTGTGTAGAAATTCCGTTTTTTTTTTACAGTGTAGGCCTAAATAGATAAAGTTAACTTTATTCTACTTACTGTTTGGAATATCGTGCAGAAATTCACATTTCTACGTTTAAAAATCTTCTTCACGAGTGAAATATCGAAAGGAAATAACTTCAAGTGGTCCACTGAGTAAAAAAACGTGGAAAATTAAAACAGAATTTTTTTTTGAATGTCTGTTCGTTAATCCTATGTCTTCCATTCTTTCCGATCTTTTTTGTTTACGCAAATGTTTCCATGACGTTTGAACGCTACATAACGATGTTTCGTAATAGAATAATAGAAAATCAGAACACTGTGTAGAAATCAGTGCCATGTTTTGATAATACCAATTCTATCTTTAATTTCGCATAAGACTTGATAATTTTGAGTTGATAAATTGTGATGACGTCATACACGGAATCACTAAGATTCTTCAGAACAAAATACAAACTTTGACTGGGCTGTCCAATTGAAAATAATTTCCCCTTCAGTTTGTATATATCTTTCTCTATCATCATCAGTGCTATAGCCAGGACTGAACACGTGTGTGTGTGTGACGGGGTGGGGGTGAGCCCGGTGGGTGAAATTTAGAGGCGATGACGGGGACAAACTGCGATTTGAACAAATACTATGATGAGGGGGAAGGGGTAATAACCTTGGTCACATACACAGACCTACATTTTATAATGAATCCCTCCTGATCGAGCCTGGGTCAAATAATATTTTGAAGTTTTTACTTAACCACTCCCCCAGCAACTGACGTAGTATAACCTGAAATTCCAATAAGTTGTTAAGGAATATGTTGCTGCCGCCTAACTTTACTATAAGTTGCGCTCCTATATGGTTGACGCAGTTTAGTTACTTTGTTTTCGTTTATCGAACAACGTAACTTTTCAGAAAGTTTTCAAACATTCTTGAGAATAGGGTGAAAGCAATGCACTATCTCAGATATGTTTCATACTAGTTGTAGGTTTTTCTTTTCTTTTTGGAGCCTGCTGATTAGAATAGTTTAGTCTCCTTTTTACCCAAGACTCTCAATTTCTGCACCGGCCGCACTATTCTTGTCCGTTTTCAGGGTATCAGTGAATCATTGAGACTCGAAACATACTTTAAAGGCCGAATCTTAACATCTTCAAAATGCTGAAATTACGGAATAAATTTATGTTTTTAGAAGCTTTTGTTAGTCAGCAAGAATGATTTGCATACAAATTTGCCTATTCCCTGTCACACAATCTTTATGAAAATCAGACATGAAATTCATCCTATTTGGATGGGTCTTGCTATCCATTTTTGCGGATGAACTGATGAAAGGGGCCTTTCTGGCCCCTCACATCTTTCAACAAAAAATGACAGCGGAACTTAATTCTCTCCTTGCACTGTAGAGCTGTAGATAATGAAGCTGCCGGCAAAATTATTAGCGCTCTGCCCGCCCCCCCCCCTTTCCTACCCCTTACTTTTTTTCACCCCTGGAATTCTCCGGCATTCACGTACCTATGCTGAAATGCTAGAGAAACTCGATATGTAGGCCTAACATAGATAAGACTGTTAACTTTATTCTACTTACTGTTGGAATATCGTGCACAAAATTCACAACTCACGTTCAAAAAAATTCTCCACGAGTAAATAATCGAAAAGGAATCACTTCAAGTGATTCACTGCGTAACAAAAGAGGAGAAATAGAGAGAACGAAAACTGACTGTCTGTTTATTAATCTTATGTCTTCCGTTCTGATATTTTTTGTTTACGCATATGTTTCTATGAAATTTGAACGCTGCTTAACTAAGTTACGTAATAGAATGTGGGTGCGCACCTTATACGCGCTTTTATGCTGTCCACGTACATATAGTTGAACTTTCCGAAATTCAAGTATATCAATGTAAAAGTTGTATGCAACATCATTTGCGTTATTTAGCGCTACTACCGCATTCATAGAGGAATTGCACGCAACCTCGAAAACGCACGATATAAGCGCCATATGCGACACATATCAAACCTAAGATATATGCATACTTTGAACGACATGGATTGTTTCGTCAGCAACTTAAGGCCGATGATTGGACAGGAAAAAAATATACCACACGTGGAGAAATGTTTGTAGGCTAATTTTGCATGTGTCGTCATACGCACTGAATACCACCATATGGCCTAGACTGGGTTGAAATGCCATCGAAAAGGAATGGCATAAAAGAAGCGTATTTTGCAGCGCGCAGACTGTTTCGTGACTAGCTTTTGACTTTTGATTGGATAATTACACAGCTATAAGTTGGGCATTTTAAATCCTTTTTACTAGCACACTATCGTGTGCATGTACCGTATCTTGACCCATAAATAGACATTAACGAAGAAAAAGTGTGATAAAACAAAGCGCGCAGTTCTTCATTTCCAGCTAAGAAAGACACGCTTCACAGGCTATTATATAGGCGCTTGTGCGTAAGCTGGACAAACTGACAGATTACGTAGAAGAATTAAGACTTTTGAGTGCCCTTCGTGAGCTTATCCATCACGCAGCGTTCTTTTAAACGGTTTACGCGAGGAGGTTCTAGTATACGACACGCGTATGGATTTTTTGCGTATGACGTTATTCACGTTGTAAACCGCTTCCTGAGGAAGGTGGAGGGGGACTGGAGGAATAGTTTCTGGAAGTAAAGGCTAATATGCATGTATATCTGGAAACGTACTTATTCTTTCGTTTCTAATCCCAGGCATGTGAGTGGATGACTACTTACGGAGTGCGCGGCGTATTTTCTACTTTACGCGCTTTTAAATTCTGTGAAAGAATAATATACTGGTGGAAAATCAGTGCACTGTGTAGAAATCAGTGCCAAGTTTTATTAATACCTAAGTATCTTTAATTTCATCTTTTATCGCAAAAGACTTGACAATTTTGAGTTTATAAATTGTAGTGGCGTCATTTACGGAATCATTAAGATTCTTCAAAACCAAGTACACACTTTGACTGAAGTATTTGAGTAAATTTGATGACAATGAGCCGTTGGGGTGTTTAATTGAAAAGAAGTTACGTTATCAATGTAGGATTTTTCCTTCAGTATGTATATATCTTTCTCTATCATCAGTGCAGTAGCCAGGAATGGCAACGTGTATGTGACGGGGTGGTGTTGGATGGTAGAAGGAAGGTGAGTGTGAAACTTAGACGCGATGACGGGGACAAACTGCAATTTGGAAAAATACTATGATGAGGGGAAGGGATAGTAACCTCGGTTAAATACACAGACTTGTATTTTGTAATGAATCCCTCCTTATCGAGGGGGTCAAATGATATTCTAAAGTTTTCACTCAACCCCTCCCCTAGCCGCTGAGATAATATAACCGCAAAACTACCTGCAGATCACGAGGAAACAACTACTGATTGACGAATTTTTCTCTATTTCCAATAAGTTGTTAAGGAATAGGTTGTCTGCCGCCTAACTTTATTCTAAGTTGCGCTCCTCTATGGTTGACGCAGTTTAGCTACTTTTTTTTTCCTTATCGAACAACGTAACGTTTCAGAAAGTTTTCAAAATTTCTTAAGGATACGTTGGAGGCAACATGCCCTTTCTCAAATATGTTTCATACTAGTTGTAGGGTTTTTTTTTGGAGCCCGCTGATTAAAGTATTTTAGTCTCCTTTTCGCTTAATACTCAATATACGCAACAGCCGTACTATTTTTGTCCGTTGTCAGGTATCAGTCAATCTTTGAGACTCGAAACATACTTTAAAGGTTGAATCTTAACAACTTCAAAATGCTGAAATTACGGAATAGTTATATATTTTAAGGAGTTTTTGTTAGTCAGCAAGAATGATTGCCAAAAAAATTGCCTCTTTCCTGTCACACAATCTTTATGAAAATCAGACATGAAATTCATCCTATTTGGATGGGTCTTGCTATCCATTCTCGCGGATGAACTGATGAAAGGGGTTTTTCTGGCCCCTCACATCTTTCAACAAAAAATGACAGCGTAACTTAATTCTCTCCTTGCACTGTAGAGCTGTAGATGATGAAGCTGCCGGCAAAATTATTAGCGCTCTGCCCGCCCCCCCTCCCTTATCCCTCACTTTTTTCCATCCCCTGGAATTCTCCAGCATTCACGTACCTATGCTGAAATGCTTGAGAAACTCGATATGTAGGCCTAACATAGATAAGACTGTTAACTTTATTCTACTTACTGTTGGAATATCGTGCACGAAATTCACAACTCGCGTTCAAAAAATTTCTCCACAAGTAAATAATCCTAAAGGAATCACTTCAAGTGATTCACTGTGTAACAAAAGAGGAGAAATAGAGAGAACGAAAACTGAATGTCTGTTCATTATTCCTATGTCTTCCGTTCTGATATTTTTTGTTTACGCATATGTTTCCATGAAATTTGAACGCTACTTAACGATGTTACGTAATAGAATATGGATGCGCACCTTATACGCGCTTTTATGCTGTCCACGTACATATAGTTGAACTTTCCGAAATTCAGGTATATCAATGTAAAAGTTGTATGCAACATCATTTGCGTTATTTAGCGCTACTACCGCATTCATAGAGGAATTGCACGCAACGCTGAAAACGCACGATATAAGCGCCATATGCGACACATATCAAACCTAAGATATATGCATACTTTGAACGACATGGATTGTTTCGTCAGCAACTTAAGGCCGATGATTGGACAGGAAAAAAATATACCACACGTGGAGAAATGCTTGTAGGCTAATTTTGCATGTGTCGTCATACGCACTGAATACCACCATATGGCCTAGACTGGGTTGAAATGCCATCGAAAAGGAATGGCATAAAAGAAGCGTATTTTGCAGCGCGCAGACTGTTTCGTCACTAGCTTTTGACTTTTGATTGGATAATTACACAGCTACAGGTTGGGCATTTTGAATCCTTTTTACTAGCACACTATCGTGTGCATGTACCGTATCTTGACCCATAAATAGACATTAACGAAGAAAAAGTGTGATAAAAACAAAGCGCGCAGTTCTTCATTTCCAGCTAAGAAAGACACGCTTCACAGGCTATTATATAAGCGCTCGTGCGTAAGCTGGACAAACTGACAGATTACGTATCTGACATGACTTTTAAGGAGAATTAAGAATTTTGAGTGCCCTTCGTGAGCTTATACATCACGCAGCGTTCTTTTAAACGGTTTACGCGAGGAGGTTATAGTATACGACACGCGTATGGATTTTTTGCGTGTGACGTTATTCACGTTTTAAACCTCTTCCTGAGGAAGGTGGAGGGGGACTGGAGGAATAGTTTCTGGAAGTAAAGGCAAATATGCGTGTATGTCTGGAAACGTACTTATTCTTTCGCTTCTAATCCCAGGCATGTGAGTGGATGACTACTTACGGAATGCGCGGCGCATTTTCTACTTTACGCGCTTTTAAATCCTGTGAAAGAATAATATACTGGTGGAAAATCAGTGCACTGTGTAAAAATCAGTGCCAAGTTTTATTAATACCTAAGTATCTTTAATTTCATCTTTTATCGCAAAAGACTTGACAATTTTGAGTTTATAAATTGTAGTGGCGTCATTTACGGAATCATTCAGATTCTTCAGAACCAAGTACACACTTTGACTGAAGTATTTGAGTAAATTTGATGACAATGTGCCGTTGGGGTGTTTAACTGAAAAGAAGTTACGTTATCAATGTAGGATTTTTCCTTTAGTTTGTATAGATCTTTCTCTATCATCAGTGCAGTAGCCAGGAATGGCAACGTGTATGTGACGGGGTGGTGTTGGATGGTAGAAGGAAGGTGGGTGTTAAACTTAGACGCGATGACGGGGACAAACTGCAATTTGGACAAATACTATGAGGGGAAGAGATAGTAACCTCGGTTAAATACACAAACTTGCATTTTGTAATGAATCCCTCCTTATCGAGGGGGTCAAATGATATTTTAAAGTTTTCACTTAAGCCCTCCCCTAGCCGCTGAGGTAATATAACCGCAAAACTACCGGCAGATCACGAGGAAACAACTACTGATTGACGATTTTTTCTCTATTTCCAATAAGTTGTTAAGGAATAGGTTGTCTGCCGCCTAACTTTATTCTAAGTTGCGCTCCTATATGGTTGACGCAGTTTAGTTACCTTTTTTTTTCCTTATCGAACAACGTAACGTTTCAGAAAGTTTTCAAAATTTCTTAAGGATACGTTGGAGGCAACATGCCCTTTCTCAAATATGTTTCATACTAGTTGTAGGTTTCTTTTTTGGAGCCGGCTGATTAAAGTATTTTAGTCTCCTTTTCGCTTTATACTCAATATACGCAACAGCCGTACTATTTTTGTCCGTTGTCAGGTATCAGTCAATCTTTGAGACTCGAAACATACTTTAAAGGTTGAATCTTAACAACTTTAAAATGCTGAAATTACGGAATAATTATATATTTTAAGGAGTTTTTGTTAGTCAGCAAGAATGATTTGCATAAAAAATTGCCTCTTCCCTGTCACACAATGTTTATGAAAATCAGACATGAAATTCATCCATGTTGGATGGGTCTTGCTATCCACTCTCGCGGATGAACTGATGAAAGGGGCCTTTCTGGCCCCTCACATCTTTTAACAAAAATTGACAGCGGAACTTAATTCTCTCCTTGCACTGTAGAGCTGTAGATGATGAAGCTGCCGGCAAAATTATTAGCGGTCTGCCCGCCCCCACCCCCCTTCCCCACCCCTTACTTTTTTCCATCCCCTGGAATTCTCCAGCATTCACGTACCTATGCTGAAATGCTAGAGAAATTCGATATGTAGGCCTAACATAGATAAGACTGTTAACTGTATTCTACTTACTGTTGAAATATCGTGCACGAAATTCACAACTCACGTTCAAAAAATTTCTCCACGAGTAAATAATCCAAAAGAAATCACTTCAAGTGATTCACTGCGTAACAAAAGAGGAGAAATAGAGAGAACGAAAACTGAATGTCTGTTCATTAATCCTATGTCTTCCGTTCTGATATTTTTTGTTTACGCATATGTTTCCATGAAATTTGAACGCTACTTAACGATGTTACGTAGTAGAATATGGGTGCGCACCTTATACGCGCTTTTATGCTGTCCACGTACATATAGTTGAACTTTCCGAAATTCAAGTATATCAATGTAAAAGTTGTATGCAACATCATTTGCGTTATTTAACGCTACTACCGCATTCATAGAGGAATTGCACGCAACGCTGAAAACGCACGATATAAGCGCCATATGCGACACATATCAAACCTAAGATATATGCATACTTTGAACGACATGGATTGTTTCGTCAGCAACTTAAGGCCGATGATTGGACAGGAAAAAAATATACCACACGTGGAGAAATGCTTGTAGGCTAATTTTGCATGTGTCGTCATACGCACTGAATACCACCATACGGCCTAGACTGGGTTGAAATGCCATCGAAAAGGAATGGCATAAAAGAAGCGTATTTTGCAGCGCGCAGACTGTTTCGTCACTAGCTTTTGACTTTTGATTGGATAATTACACAGCTACAGGTTGGGCATTTTGAATCCTTTTTACTAGCACACTATCGTGTGCATGTACTGTATCTTGACCCATAAATAGACATTAACAAAGAAAAAGTGTGATAAAAACAAAGCGCGCAGTTCTTCATTTCCAGCTAAGAAAGACACGCTTCACAGGCTATTATATAAGCGCTCGTGCGTAAGTTGGACAAACTGACAGATTACGTATCTGACATGACTTTTAAGGAGAATTAAGACTTTTGAGTGCCCTTCGTGAGCTTATCCATCACGCAGCGTTCTTTTAAACGGTTTTACGCAAGGAGGTTCTAGTATACGACACGCGTATGGATTTTTTGCGTATGACGTTATTCACGTTGTAAACCGCTTCCTGAGGAAGGTGGAGGGGGACTGGAGGAATAGTTTCTGGAAGTAAAGGCAAATATGCGTGTATATCTGGAAACGTACTTATTCTTTCGTTTCTAATCCCAGGCATGTGAGTGGATAACTACTTATGGAGTGCGCGGCGCATTTTCTACTTTACGCGCTTTTAAATCCTGTGAAAGAATAATATACTGGTGGAAAATCAGTGCACTGTCTAAAAATCAGTGCCAAGTTTTATTAACACCAATTCTATCTTTAATTTCATCTTTTATCGCAAAAGACTTGACAATTTTGAGTTTATAAATTGTAGTGGCGTCATGTACGGAATCATTCAGATTCTTCAGAACCAAGTACACACTTTGACTGAAGTATTTGAGTAAATTTGATGACAATGTGCCGTTGGGGTGTTTAACTGAAAAGAAGTTACGTTATCAATGTAGGATTTTTCCTTTAGTTTGTATATATCTTTCTCTATCATCAGTGCAGTAGCCAGGAATGGCAACGTGTATGTGACGGGGTGGTGTTGGATGGTAGAAGGAAGGTGGGTGTGAAACTTAGACGCGATGACGGGAACAAACTGCAATTTGGACAAATACTATGAGGGGAAGGGATAGTAACCTCGGTTAAATACACAAACTTGCATTTTGTAATGAATCCCTCCTTATCGAGGGGGTCAAATGATATTTTAAAGTTTTCACTTAAGCCCTCCCCTAGCCGCTGAGGTAATATAACCGCAAAACTACCGGCAGATCACGGGGAAACAACTACTGATTGACGATTTTTTTCTCTATTTCCAATAAGTTGTTAAGGAATAGGTTGTCTGCCGCCTAACTTTATTCTAAGTTGCGCTCCTATATGGTTGACGCAGTTTAGTTACCTTCTTTTTTCCTTATCGAACAACGTAACGTTTCAGAAAGTTTTCAAAATTTCTTAAGGATACGTTGGAGGCAACATGCCCTTTCTAAAATATGTTTCATACTAGTTGTAGGTTTCTTTTTTGGAGCCTGCTGATTAAAGTATTTTAGTCTCCTTTTCGCTTAATACTCAATATACGCAACAGCCGTACTATTTTTGTCCGTTGTCAGGTATCAGTCAATCTTTGAGACTCGAAACATACTTTAAAGGTTGAATCTTAACAACTTCAAAATGCTGAAATTACGGAATAATTATATATTTTAAGGAGTTTTTGTTAGTCAGCAAGAATGATTTGCATAAAAAATTGCCTCTTCCCTGTCACACAATGTTTATGAAAATCAGACGTGAAATTCATCCATGTTGGATGGGTCTTGCTATCCACTCTCGCGGATGAACTGATGAAAGGGGCCTTTCTGGCCCCTCACATCTTTTAACAAAAATTGACAGCGGAACTTAATTCTCTCCTTGCACTGTAGAGCTGTAGATGATGAAGCTGCCGGCAAAATTATTAGCGGTCTGCCCGCCCCCACCCCCTTCCTCACCCCTTACTTTTTTTCCATCCCCTGGAATTCTCCAGCATTCACGTACCTATGCTGAAATGCTAGAGAAATTCGATATGTAGGCCTAACATAGATAAGACTGTTAACTTTATTCTACTTACTGTTGGAATATCGTGCACGAAATTCACAACTCACGTTCAAAAAATTTCTCCACGAGTAAATAATCCAAAAGAAATCACTTCAAGTGATTCACTGCGTAACAAAAGAGGAGAAATAGAGAGAACGAAAACTGACTGTCTGTTTATTAATCTTATGTCTTCCGTTCTGATATTTTTTGTTTACGCATATGTTTCCATGAAATTTGAACGCTGCTTAACTAAGTTACGTAATAGAATGTGGGTGCGCACCTTATACGCGCTTTTATGCTGTCCACGTACATATAGTTGAACTTTCCGAAATTCAAGTATATCAATGTAAAAGTTGTATGCAACATCATTTGCGTTATTTAGCGCTACTACCGCATTCATAGAGGAATTGCACGCAACCTCGAAAACGCACGATATAAGCGCCATATGCGACACATATCAAACCTAAGATATATGCATACTTTGAACGACATGGATTGTTTCGTCAGCAACTTAAGGCCGATGATTGGACAGGAAAAAAATATACCACACGTGGAGAAATGTTTGTAGGCTAATTTTGCATGTGTCGTCATACGCACTGAATACCACCATATGGCCTAGACTGGGTTGAAATGCCATCGAAAAGGAATGGCATAAAAGAAGCGTATTTTGCAGCGCGCAGACTGTTTCGTCACTAGCTTTTGACTTTTGATTGGATAATTACACAGCTACAGGTTGGGCATTTTGAATCCTTTTTACTAGCACACTATCGTGTGCATGTACTGTATCTTGACCCATAAATAGACATTAACAAAGAAAAAGTGTGATAAAAACAAAGCGCGCAGTTCTTCATTTCCAGCTAAGAAAGAAAGACACGCTTCACAGGCTATTATATAAGCGCTCGTGCGTAAGTTGGACAAACTGACAGATTACGTATCTGACATGACTTTTAAGGAGAATTAAGACTTTTGAGTGCCCTTCGTGAGCTTATCCATCACGCAGCGTTCTTTTAAACGGTTTACGCGAGGAGGTTCTAGTATACGACACGCGTATGGATTGTTTGCGTATGACGTTATTCACGTTGTAAACCGCTTCCTGAGGAAGGTGGAGGGGGACTGGAGGAATAGTTTCTGGAAGTAAAGGCAAATATGCGTGTATATCTGGAAACGTACTTATTCTTTCGTTTCTAATCCCAGGCATGTGAGTGGATAACTACTTATGGAGTGCGCGGCGCATTTTCTACTTTACGCGCTTTTAAATCCTGTGAAAGAATAATATACTGGTGGAAAATCAGTGCACTGTGTAGAAATCAGTGCAACTTTTTAATAATACTAATTCTATCTTTAATTTCATCTTTTATCACAAAAGACTTGACAATTTTGAGTTTATAAATTGTTGTGGCGTCATTTACGGAATCACTAAGATTCTTCAGAACCAAGTACACACTGTGACTGAAGTATTTAAGTAAATCTGATGACAACTTGCCGGTGTCCTATTTTTCCTTCAGTTTGTATATATCTTTCTCTAACATCATCGGTGCCGTAGCCAGGACTGACAACGTGTGTGTGTGACGGGATGGTGTTGGGTGGTAGAAAGAAGGTGGGTGTGAAATTTAGACGCGATGACGGGGACAAACTGCGATCTGACAAATAGTATGATGAGCGGGAAGGGGTAATAACCTCGTTCACATACACAGACCAACATTTTATAATAAATCCTCCTGATGGAGAGGTCAAATATTATCTTAAAGTTTTTACTTCACTTTCACTTATTGGAATTAGAAAAAAATTATTCAAACAGTAGTTGTTTCCTCGTGTCGTGCCGGTAGTTTTCAGGTTATACTACGTCAGCTGCTAGGGATGGGTTACGTGAAAACTTCAAAATATTACTTCACTTCTCCATCAGGAGAAATTTATCATGAAATGTAGGTATGTGTATGTGATTGAGGTTAATACACCTTCTCCCTCATCATAGTATTTGTCCAAATTGCAGTTTGTCCCCGTCATCGCGTTTAACTTTCACCTTCTCCCCTCCTTCCACCACCCACCCCCACCCCGTCACACACACACACACGTTGTCAGCCATGGCTACTGCACCGATGATGTTAGAGAAAGATATGTACAAACTGAAGGGAAAATAGATAACGTAACTTCTTTTCAATTAAATAGCCCAACGGCCCATTGTCATCGAATATACTGATAAATTCAGTCAAAGTTTGTATTTGGTTCTGAAGAATCTTAGTGATTCCGTGTATGACGTTACCACAATTTATAAACTTAAGATTAAAGATATAATTGTTATTATTAAAAAATGGCACTGATGTATACACAGTGCACCGATTTTCAAATATTCTATTACGTAAAATCGTTATGTAGCGTACAAACTTCATGGAAACATTTGCGTAAACAAAAAAAGATAATAACGGAAGACATAGGATTGACGAACAGACATTCAACTCTCTCTCTCTCTCACATACAAAGAATATTCCAAACTATTATCATGCACTGCAGAGCTGTAGGTGATGAAGCTGCCGGCGCAATTATTTGCGGTCTGCCCCCCAACCACCCCGCCCTAGAAGTATTATCTGGTATTCACCTGCTTATGTTGAAATAATTGCGAAACTTGATAGGTATACTGTAAAAAAAACCGTAAAAAACGGTAAAAGTCATGGCAGCACTTTTGCCATTAAAAAACCAGTACATTTTACGGTAACCATGTGACCGTAAAATTTAGTTTGACCGTAAATGCTGGACGGTAAAATTTAGTAAATCGTAAATGCTGGACCGTAGCTTTCAAATACCGTAAATGCTGGACCGTAAAATTTAAGTAAACCGTATATTTTAAATACTGTAAATGGTGGACTGATAATTCTACCAAACCGAAAATGCTGGACCGTATAATTCTACCAAACCGTAAATGCTGGACCGTAGATTTCTAACACCTTAAATGGTGGACCGTAGATTTTAAATACCGTAAATGCTGGACCGTAGATTCAAAATACCCTTAAATAAACGGTAAAAGTCAAAGCAGCAGTTTTTTACATACATTATAAAACTACATAAAACATACTACACTAAACACACAACATTAAACATATAACATTACATTCTACATCCCAACAAAACCCACCATTATCCAATCAATTATTTGAAACAGTGTGTCAATGAGCAACTAGGCTTATGGTGATAAATGATGATAACATTAAAATCTACCAATGGACAGCAAAAGTTACATAATCACGACGTTTTGTGGTTGTGATCGACAAATATTGAATTGTAGTATGGGAACATCTTATTATACTTGTGCACCCTACTTGAGGAAATCACAATATACAGATATATGAGCTGTTTTAAAAACCAAATAACTCTGAACACTCCTGAAAACATTTGAACCAAACAGACCCAATTGTAACATGTAGTTTGAAGCACCACCACAGCAGTTTCTCTGAAACTGGGAGCATTTAGGTATGTTAATTGCCCAAACTGATCTAATAATTGTTTTCTGTCTTTCTCTGTGAATTTTTAGGCTCACTTGTGAAATGTGTAAATGCACTCATAAATTGGCTAAAAACATTCTTTCATTCAGCTATCAAACTGCATTTACTGGTGCTTAGAGAAAGAAGTTTACATATATCCTTTATGAAAATTTACTGCATGAAAAATTAGAATCTACTAAAACCCCACCTTCCACTCTCAATCCCTACCGTCCACTCTCAAATCCACTCTACTCACCTTCCACTCTAAAACCCACCTTCCTCTCAAAAATACACCCTCTCTTTTAAAAACATCCTCCCTTCACCTACCAGTTTTGCACTTACCATCCAACCCAACTCATATACGGATATACACCATTCAACAACTTTGTTGGAGACAGGATGATAAGCATTTTCAGGCTGGAGGTTTTCAAGTTAAAATACAAGTTCAAACTTTTTAAATTCAAACTATTTATCTAGTTTTCAGTCTAAAAAAGGAAGAGTTTAAATAAAGTGGAGAAGATTAAGCCTTTCTCATTCAAAGAATTGTGAAAAATTACAATAAAACTACATAAGATAATAGAGAGGTATGGTATGGCCATTGACAAATAATTAAAGGAGCACTGGACCGAAAAGTGAGGGCGTATTTTAAAGGGTGTCCAAAAATTCAAATGCTTATCTGGCACGCAACGGTATAGCAATTTTCTGGTTAATATGAATATTCAAATGACCTTTGCCATCACGTCATCTGTGGGCTATGGAAGCATGAAGTTTATCAATCTGTTGTGGATGATGTATCTCTGAAATAAGCAAACACGAGTGTCCTCAGTCAAGTGTTGCTTTCAAAATATGTGAAATGGCCATTTTCGAACAGATTTTGAAATGTTTTTGTAGTAAATAATGCTGTCATTACCTGTTCATAACTCATCTAATCCTTTTTTAAATGGCTAACTCTGTTCTAAAGAGAAATATTCCCATGAATTTTCATAATTTTTTATATGATTAAGAACAATAAAAGAAACAAATTTATTTCCTTTGTTGTAGTCTCATGTAAAGAGTTAAGACTTAATTGTTAAGATTTGTGTTGGATTTAGACAATTGTGGGGCATCATAATCCAGTAATCACCCTGGACCTAAGTTTCCGAGCAGGGGCATATAGAAACCAGGGCGCTAGGGGGCCAAGGCCCCCCAAAATTTACTGGGAAGGGGAAAGCACCATTTTGGTTCTGCCAATAATAAATTAATTTTGACGAGTCCAATCAGCCAGTCAGAATCCATGGCATAATTTTTTCTGGAAATCTTAAATTTAGGGAAAATTTCCTTCAATTTGTTTGCAATTTCCTTCATTTCCGTGAAATTTTCAAAAAGTTTCTATCAATTTTCGTAACATTTTCTTCCTTTTCGTGAAATTTGCTTCAATTTTTGTGCAATTTTCTTCATATTTGGAAAAAATTTCTTCAATTTTAGGGAAATTTTCTTTATTTTCGTAAAATCTGCTTCAATTTTCGTGCAATTCCTTTTAATTTCCGTAATTTTTCAGAAATTTTTCAGAAGTTGTCCTCAATTTTCAAAATTTGGTTTAAATTTTGTGCAATTTATTTCTTTTTCGAGATATTTACTTCAATTTTCGAGAAAATTCCTTTTTTAGGAAATTATCTTCAAATTTCCTTTAATTGTATTAAATTTGCTTTAATTTTTGTGCAACTTCCTTCACTTTTGTAAAATTTGCATCAATTATTGTATAATTTTCTTATTTTTCAATTCTTATAAAGTATCCTTTTTTTCGTTGAATTTTATTTCAATTTTTTGTGCAATTTCCTTCATTTTTGTGAAATTTGTTTCAATTTTTGTTCAATTTTCCTAATTTTCCTCAATTTTCAGGAATTTCCTTCATTTTGCGACCATCAAATCGTGCTAAATTTTTCCAATGTTTTTTAATAACACCTCTCCTTGACAAAAATTTTTGGACCGTGATAAGACTCAAGGTTTGTTGAGGCAAATGATCAAATCTGGCTCTCAATTTTGAATAAGCTCCTACGCCGCTGCTTCAAAGGCTTCGCCCATGATCTCCACAATTTTCCTCAAAATTTCTCAATTTGCAGGGAAATTCTGCAAATACTTATCTGAGTAGATATAAACAAATATCAAATTGTCTTCTTTTCATCACTTACATTTTCTGTACACTTACATGTGTTGATTTTAAACGATTGTGGGACATAAAAATTAGGAAATCTTTAGAGCTTCCGGGGTTTGGGCCTAAACCCAAGCTAATTGCAAGGCTTCGACCATGAGCTTCACAATTTTGCCAAAATTTACAGGGATGGGACAATTTCCCTTCTGCCTGTTTAGAAATGGTAATTCAATGATTATCTGAGTAGATTTTAATATTATAATAAAAATCATCTTCCTTTCATCAATCAAATTATCAAACTTTGTGTTGATATTCAGCCATTTTGGAGCATCAAAAACAAGAAATCTTTAGAGCTTCTGGGGCTTTCACCCCCTTGACCCCAACCAAGGCTTCGGCCTATAGGTCTCACTAGAAGCCCGGAAGCGGGCCCACGATGTTAAGCACTTCGACCGCTTTGGTGTGTGTGTGGGGGGGGAAGGGGGGAGGGTTGACCTGCCCCAACTGTTCCATATTGTGTGATTGTATAGACACATATATTTCTTTTTATTCAGTCAGGCAAATGCAAAAATTCGTCTGGCAAATTTGACTTACTTAGGCTTGAAGTTAAGATTTGCCCCTGGGTGCATCAAATATTACTTTAATATTCTTGGAAGGGGGAATTTCTCCTGATGTGTCCACTGAAAGGGAAACAAATGAAGTAGCTTCAAAATGCAAAACAAACTTTAATAGCCCACAAATTCCAACTTTAAATTTCAAGACCTAAATACGCAATTTGTTTATGGTAAGCAGGAGACAAACCTCTGAAATGTATAACCATTAATAATGTGACATCATGTGTTTATATTATTGAAGAACGAGCAAGACCCAACCTCAACTTGTATTTGTGATAGTGAAATACTAACTCACTTTGCAAACAACAAGTTTATGCAGCAGTCAATTGCCAGACTTATATATACAGTACATTCCTTCAAGCCTTTACCCTTTTATTCATTTTTGCCTAGGTGAAGAATCACCAAGTGTTCATTTCTATTAGGCAAAGAATCCTCAACAATATATATTTTCCCAAACATATATATTTTTAAAGCAAATGATTGACTTGGCAAAGAATTCTCCTGAACTAGATTCATTAAAGGATGAAAATTTGCCGTGTTCGTTGTTTTCAAGGTCAGAATACACTATTGCCAAAACTTCTTCCAAAAAAAGTGTGATACACTTTTGAGCTATTACTAAGTGTTAAACTTGTATGTATTCATGATTATGTTCCAGAAAGCTGCAAAATAATGGCTGGACATATTAAACATAATGAAAATTGATCACCTCAAATGCCTTCACAAGGAGCATGACGTCTTCCTTAGCAAAATTGCGGAGATGCAACGCTGGTATGCAGATTGGTGTTTGCAGCAAGTTACATTCCTGTTCATGGTTGCCCATGTTCTTGAAGAATCCATGAAAACAACCAATATATCAATTTCACTTGTTGCCCTTACTGACCGAGTTAGGACTGATCAAAGTTGTAATGCACGCCAAAGTTTGTTTCCTGCAATGTGAATGGTTGAAAGGGGACACACCTCTAATCAACAGTCCGTTATTCCATGATGTATGGTCATTGTTAAGTTGGTAAAAATGAAAAAACATTGAAGTTGCCAGGAAAAACAAGGAATATACAAATCTATCCTTTACCAATCATAATAACTTGCTTAATTGCATGTACTGAATACCAATGAACTCAAAATTTGTGTAGGATTTGAGTGTAACCATACGCACAGTGTGCAACACTGAATTCCATAAGAAGCACATTTTAATACGTATATTTGTTGTGGAGTATGTATACTTGTAAAAGCTGACACACGGTGAAACGAACCGAAAATATTTTTTACCAAACTTTGCTCTTTTATTCTCAAAACTAGTTCGTAATCTCCTTTGTCGAATTAAGCTGGAAGGTAAAGCAACATTCCTACTGAGAAATCTTTACTTTTGGGTTTTCTGTGTAAACCAGGTATAAATCATAATGCGTGTACACACTTTTTTTCAAATAATTCAATTTGTAGTTGCTTTTATATTAGAGCCTTTGCAAATTTGAAATTGAAGATAAACAGATCAATAATAGTATGTGTGTGATACACGATGTCTGCAGCATGTGTATGATGTAAGCATACGAAAATCTATGCATGTTAAACAAACATGCTTTTTGTGCATATGGCATTAAACTTGTGAGAGTAACCACAAATATAAATAAACCATAGAAGGTTATTCTACTTTTTCCTAGTATAACAATTTTAACTTTGAAGGAAAGTATTGCATTCCCTGTTAAAATATTCTTTGCTGGTTAATTTCAAATACGAAAGATGAGCATGAATAGGGACAATAAAGTTCAGCCATCCTGCCATCTCTCCGTACCATCCTGCTGATTTTAACGCACTTACTGCGTTAAGTGCGTCTTTTGTTCGGCACCCCTTTTTGTGCTGCCGAACGGCGCCGATATGCCTCCCAGACTTGATGGTAAACACGTTATGTAATCCAGTTCTATGTCTCTCACCCCTGTGAGTAAACACGTTAAGAAATCCTCTTAATCACTAAAGCAAAACTCCTTCCTAAGCATGAGTAAACATGAGTGAATTCCAGCAAATTGGCCATTCCATAGTATGTCACACATTTATCAATTCTGGAGAATGGTCCCAGCAGACCATGTTGGTCTCCAAGGGATTCGCAAATTGTCACATATGTAACAGCCTCAGGCCTGTTGGAGAATGGTTCTTGTGTAAGCTTGGGCGATATTCACCTTCAGACTATATCGATATATCGATAGATATATATCTATATCGAAATATTGATATGCAAATTGCAAGACGTCACATTGAAATAATATAACTGTTTTGTACCAGGTAATATAACTCCAGCACAAAAAATGGAAAGTACAAATTTTAAAGTAAATTTACAGAATTGAATGGGAAATATATACATAAATCTTCAAATAAACACCCATTATTCTGAAAGGAATCGTTTTTACATTGTCTTTTTCTCAAAAAATAAATCACAGAAACATTGAAATTTCATAGGTCTGAACATCATTTTTTCACTATTTTCGTGGAACTGGTATATAGTTTTTTGGATTAGCATGCGAATCTATGTAATGGCAATTACGTCCGTGCAGCTGTCCGTCCGGCCGTCCACAGTTTTTTCCTGAAATTTTCTTTTTTTGAGAATTCTTCAGAAAATGTTAGTTTCTTCAGAGCTCCTCAGAAAAAGTTAAAGTTTCTTCAGATATCCTTATGGAAGGTTAGAATTTCCTTACAAAATGTTAAAGTTTTTCAGAGACACTTAAGACATTCTTCAGAGATCCTCAAGCGTCTTTCTTGTAGCACTTGAGATTTAAAATTCTTCAAAATATTTGGGCACCAACAGTTGTATCATCCATGATTATTAAACTCTACCTTGATTATTGTGGTCATTTACATAAAGTTGCTACAGTATATGAACTGACCAGACTTTTTTTTGTATTGAGTATGCTTAGTCAGGGAGTGTGACAGGATGCGATTGCCTATAGACATAGGGAGGGATGCCACGTGGGACATGAATGGGGGAATGCGTGACATATGATATAATATATACAATTTTTTCCTTATTCAACAACTCATTTACATATAAGTTATTATATGAACTGACACTTTCATACATAGCATGCTCGATCAGGGAGACTATGGGACGTCATGTGGGAGATGGGGGTGGGATGTCATGTAGAACAGGGTGGAATGCCATGTAGGATATATGGTGGAATGCCTTGCAGGACATAGGGTGGAATGCCATGAGATGGAATGTCATGTGGGACATGACGTATTTGCTTACGACAAGCCCTTAAAGTTTGGCGTATTTTGTCAATTTGCCGTCGTATGTACAGGGTATTGCGTAATGTACAGGGCATTGCGCGCTAGCGAAGCATGCAAGTAATTGTTAACACAACACACTTGTGTAGGCCTGCCACGCTAAAGTGAATGAAAATTGCGCTTAAAATACCAAAAACATTACAAAATCGGACTATTATTATCATAAAAAATATTACGAAAAAGTTCATACCCAACAGCAATCCTTGTATAATGTTGATTGTTGAGTCATGAAATTTGGGTTAACAATCCTAAAATAAACTAGAAAATACTTTTGTTTATCGTATCCAAACTTTCATGAGGTTTTAGTAAACTTTTACCAATTGTCAACGATAATATACTATTCAGATCTTGAACACGCCTACTTCTTTACAGTATGGTAACTTGACTAGCAGACTGATTACTTCACAGAAACACGATCAACACAATACAGGAGAGAAGTTAAATCCTAGATAATAATAACGTTGACAATTGACAGCCTGCGTTCAAAACAACATCAAAACTTTCACATACACTGTACAGTGTACGTACATCATGCATAGGGCCTATGTACTAGCCTATATGTTTATGGCAGCACTACAGGCATGTTGAATCAAGGAGCTTCTACGTTGAATCATTCGGCTGTTAGTCTCGTAGTTGTATTATTATTCTTTTATTTATGAGTACTTCAAAATTATTTTTGTGTGAGATAAAACTTTGAATCGCATCAGAGACGTAAGATGTTCATGATTTTAGTTATGGTAATGAAAAACTCTGGCGTAAAATTCCACATGCTATATCTAAATCTTACGACGCAGGTACAACCTGTGTCGTAAGAAATTTCAGCCATGGCGTAACATACGACAAATTAGTCGTTAACGCGATCTCTGGACTGGGATGCCATGTGGAACAGGATGGAATGCCATGTGGGACATGGTGGGATGCTACGAGTAACACAGAATGTGACATAGGTTGGGATGTCATGTGTGACATAAGGTAGGATGCCATGTGTGACATAGGGTAGGAGGCTATGTGGGACATAGGGTAAGAGGGCATGGGGATATGGAAAGTGATGCCATGTGGGACATAAAGTAGGATGTCATTGGAAGGGATACCATGTGGAACATATGGTGAGACATAAGGTGGGATGCCATGTGGGACATCAGGTGGGAAGCCACTGATAAAAACAAAAGGTGCATGTTTGGTTGTCATGTTAACTTCATTATTAGTTCATGTATAGTACAATATCGGTGGAAAACATATCGATATGACCCTTGAACTGAATATCGAACATATTGATATGGGTCAATATCGAAATATCGCCAAAGCTTACCCTTGTGAGTTTAATTATATCGACCAGTTTAAAAAAAGTTTATTTCAAGCCAGTCAAATTAAATAGCAAACAAACAGACAATATTTCTTTGCAGTCATCAAAGTTGTATGATCAGTTTTACTAGCTATGAAGTCTGAATATTTCCTCATTATTTTCAACACACACCTCAAAAACCTGCATAAATCAGTTAAAATTCACATAAATGTAAAATGTACAGGCAAAAACAGTTTAGGAAACCATTTACCACCTTTTAAAATTTAAACAACATTTTTGCTATGTCCTTATGTAAAAGTCTTCTTATTATGGAACATTTTTTAATTAATAGATAATTAATAAATCTTGCATGGATGTATGAAGAAACTTTATCTTTACAATAATCCTAAAAAAAGTTCAATAATGAATAAATTCCAATTTCAAAGCTGGAATTCTGATGCACATGTATAAAATATGATTAATAATGTCCCAACTTTTAAAAATCAATAACTAAAACATAACAGAGAAAAAATTATTATAATACATGATGCTCTGTTGCTTCGAAGGAAGTAAATCAAATGAAGTATAACCTGTCAATGTAAATCGTCACCATATGAGACAGCTGTATAAAGGATCAGCTTTTTTCGTCGTTGATTGTCTTTAAGTTCATCAGCTAGGGCTGCAAGGATATTCTTTTCTCTGGGGATTTTCAGAACAAGTTCACAAATGATGTAAAGTTGGAAATAAAATAAAAAACACCTTTAAATTTATATCTGTACTGGACAATTGTGTAAAAACTTAACAAAAGTATATTTCTATACTTAGAAGAGAACCCCATATTTTAATTTGTGCAAGCAAATAGTTATACATGTAGATCCACAAACTCCACCCTTTGCCTCATAAGAATATTGACGAGGCTACATTGTAGAAGCAAGGATGCTTTACGGAACATACCCAGTGCAAAACTTGTGAGCCACCATGTTAATACGGTGCTATGAACCATTATACAACGGATATGTAACATCACCGAAACAACAAACTTTTACTTCAAGAAATTTGCATTTATTCCTAAATAAAATGAATTTCGCCTCTGAATTATCGTGCGCAATATTTTTGACTTCTTACCCTCGTGCTGCTTACATACTCATTATACGCGTTGCAACGCTCATACAGTGCAATCCAATTCCCGCGCTTTATATACGCCCGTGAAAAACATTAGTGAAATGTTCAAGCCCATGTTGCTCTTTCTCTAACTTGTGTATATTCGCGTATGTTTATACAATGCTTTGCGTAGAAAATTCAGTTCTACGGAGGAATTTCACGGTAAAAAACCACAGAGCGAAAACTTCGGAGAAAATAATGTTTTTGACACATTTCTAGCAATAACGAACTTGTCAATTGTGTGACTCACCACCTACACCCCCAGGCAAGGTAAATAATTGCACTAAAGTGGATGGACAAAACATGTACATTGACCCCTCAGTCACTTAGGTTACTGACATTTTGTGTGAAAATACTTAGCCCAAATCAACCCCCTCTGTACAAAGTCAATGGGTCTGAAGAAAGTTGATGCATCCCAGAATTACCCTGGGGACTGACAATTGGGTACAATGATGCACATGTGAGTCACTATTTCATATATCAATGACTCACCTTTGACTGACATTGACAGGGGTGGTAGGGGTGAGTCATACAACTCATAAATGCATAAGTTTTACTCAGTGATATAATCATTTGATTCGGGATCGTCTCTTAAATACGGAAAAATGAGTTTTTTGTGTTTACAAGGTAAGGAAATAAGTTGGTAGCCATTGGAAGTTTGTTGTTTCGGTGATATATACCGGTAGCATAATGGCCCATAGTACTTTACTGACATGGTGGCTCACTAGAGCTTAGTGTTGCTGGTCATATTTTCAATAAATACGTACTTTGGAAATCAATATTTTCAAATGTTTTCTTCCCGTATTTTCTTTCAAGCCTTTTTTTACGCTTAATTGGTACAGCTGCTACAAGTCGCATAGGTTTATCAGTAGTGCATCTTTCATCAAGAAAAATAAAATCTGGTGCATTTTTCATCAAGAAAAATAAAATCTAATTCTTTGAAACATGAACTTCAGGCCCACCTAGACGGGGAAAGTTCAGTGACTTCTCTGTGCAAAATCAACGATGATCTCAAAGTTGTTTTTTGAGTGACTCTGGCTTTCCTAAATAACCTCCAAATGTTCCAAAGATTAAGTTACGTTGTAGCTAGGATGTTCAAAAACTTAAAAGGCTGGTTGTCTAAGCAAAATTGTTTCTCAGAAGTAGAAAAACAGATAATTTTTTGATGAAATCGACTCAAAATGCTTGAAAACAACATGGGTATCGCGAATCAGACAAACCAAATGACGTTCTGCAATTCAGATTCAACTTGTGTTAGGCTTCTTCTTTCTCACGTTTGGCGTAAATCTACGCTTAAGATTGGGAATCTTTTCTTTATTATCATTACCTTTTATAAGATTTTGTTGTACTTGCCTCTGTTTTCTTATTGTCGTTTTAACATATCTTTTAGAATCCACAAGATAAAAACAAATGTCCTTTCACCTTTAAAAACTACTGGCAGAAGTCCCTTAAAAAATGAGAAGCATTTCCCACGATACAGTGGATTGTATGCAAAAATAAGACTTTTTTTCATTTTAATGGAATTTTGACACTCGGAGAAAGGGCCAAGTTCTAGGCCACCTCCTTATGTACGATTGACGCGAGTGTACGCGTGTAATCGAAGATTGACAGATCCGCCGGCTATTTTAAAGAATCTACTTTTGTAGGTGTTGCGCAAACATTTCCTTAGTTTTTCGTTTTTCTCCAAGCATGCGTACCAGAAAAAGCACGCAAGCGTAATCCACACTCATCACATGATCTTTTCACTATACACTGCCAGACATTTAACATGCGTCTGCGCGATCGCTCCCGCATGTTTGTAAAGATGCATTTCTGTGCGTGACACTTTGTGTTATCATCTTTAACATACGGAGAAATAAAATGGGTTGGAATCGTAATTTCTTCACCAATTTTTAACATATTCTCAAGCAAACTAAGTTTCTATTTTCAAGTGAGATTGTACAAGATTAAAGTTAGAGTGTGCAAATTTTTATGTTGGTGTTTACTATGATACTGAAATTTAAGATGCCCTAAATTTTTAGGGCAACTTTTTTTTAGAACACGTGCACGTGTTAAATTCCATTGACTTTTGCTTAAGCGTGCGTTTATATTTTTCAATGGGCGCTTTCCTTTAGGCCCCTACATAAAATCAGCAAATTTTGTGGAGTGAAGCTGATGAAGGCATAGTTACTGTACTAGACCCACTATGCTACCGGTTTGAAATCCGTTTAGCGGCACCACCCACAACATCACTGTACATGTAAAATATATGAGTGTCCTCGATATTTGGAGGAAATCAACAAGAAGATGGCAGTCGTCAGCTTGCAAGTAGGAGTACAGTGATAACATAGCCTAGGCCACTAGACCTAGTCAACTCCAGTGTACTGTGTTTCAAGCCTCACCATTCTCTTACCGGCCTCACACAGTGAACTACGACCCATACATAAGACTATGGAATTTTAATTTATCATTGATTTAACGTTAACCACAACAAATTGTGTGTGCTGTTTCGGTAACTATTTTTTGTATAGTATTTTTCTACACCTTAAATTCTGCTGAAACAAATATATAATATATGTTTCTTAAAGTCTAAACTTTCTAGGTCTAGGCCTATTTCTTTATTTGGGGTCTATAACATCTTCAACTACAAATGCGTAAATTTTCGGCCAAAATGTACCTAATTTTTGTAAGGCGAGTGTACACAAAGTCAACAATCTAACGTTAGTGGGCGAGCGTAAAAACTTCCGAAGGTAGACCCTGGCAGTGTAGTCCTTTACCACATGATTTACTACGAAATACCATTAGAAAATCCAGACTGGACTCTCAGTTCACCTTATGGAGTTTGGTTTAAAGAATAATCAGGCCTACTCGAGTTTAGATCATGATCATCATACTATAATGTTATGATTACTAATTATGTTATGATTTTTTACTTCCACACTTCAGTAACGTTACTAACTTAACGTTAGGTCTACGGTAAGTTGCCCAACGCAATGCAAAGTTAAATACGTAGCCTAGCCTATCTTATTGGCATAGCACACTGCATCACAAGAAAATGTAAACTGAATGAAATCCACATTAATTACAAAAAAAAAAAAAAGCGTTTCAAGTTTTTACTTGTTTATATATTTTATACGATTTGTTACCAGTGAAAGAAATTCGGCAGGTATTCCGCAGATATTCGGCGATGAATGTGACAAGCAATGCGGCGCAGCATTGGCGTCCTGCTTCGACGTTAGAACTTGATATAAAGGCTAGTGCCAGAGAGCGTGACGTCATTCGTCCTATACTTACGTATAGGCCGAAGGCCGAGAGTCGAAACTCCTATACCTACAGTGTTACAGAGTCGTGATACTTTTTTAAGTCAACCATCCATGTTGGTTCCAACTGAGGGCAGTAGAACTTTCTACCTCAAACAAAACGTATAAAATAATATAAACAAAACAGATTCGTACTTTGAATGAAAAAAATATAATTTTAATTGTACTTTTTTTAAATTATAAATAATGATGTAATCGTATCTATTTATATTAGAAAAATGTGTATTTTTAAGCCTTACTAATTATTAATTTTGTAAACTTATGTGTATAAACACCTGGCTTCGCGTGCGAAATTCAAATAATATCGTGCGTCCATTCGAATCTCACGTACATGCGTATCGTATTTAACCGTACGCACCTGTACAAGACGTATTGTAAAAAATATGTTGCAGCACCGGACGACAGCCTGACAAGTTAGGCCCCCCTATGTCTTTTTGTGAAAAGGTCTTTGCCTACCGACTGAGCGTTAGGTATACTAGGTTATTGCATAATAGCAAATCAAATTTACAGGGATCAACACTAACAACAGTCCAAGTAAGCTTTTGATTCATTAAACATTTATCCATGATTGGTTTTGTTAACACTGAACAGTGTCTAACGACCTAAGCTACTGACGTATCCACCTTTAGCTTGCAAGTGTAATTTTGTAGTGTGTCAGTGTACGCGTGCAGCAAGCGCGTAGCGCGTTAATACAGTTCTGTATGTACTGTAGGAAAAATATTTCTTAAGTTTCCTAATTATAATTTTAGTGTCCGTATTTGTCAATGTTTTTATTAAAATTTCAAACAAATAAATATTCAAAAATACTTAATTTGTAATAATAATATTTTTTATAAAAATTTTCAACATTTTTTTGTTCAATTATAATTGTAATTAATTTTTTATTTTCAAATTGTTGACTCTCTACTGCCCTCACTTGGAACCAACATGGGTGGTAGACGAACAAAAAGTATCACGCACCGAGGTATAGGAGTTTCGACTCTCGGCCTTCGGCCTATATGAAATATAGGCCGAATGACGTCACACTTTCTGCTAGTGCGCTTCTTAATGAAATGCAGGTAACTATGGAAATGATGTAGGCTATGCGATTTCGTTCGACGTAAAAATTACGGGTAATACGCGTAAAGTGCTATTATCTTAGACAGTTAGTCGTTATTTACGGTCTTGAACAGTAAAAACTAACCCTGAAGTCTCTATCCCGCTTTAACAGTCAAAGACCGTCGCACGCAGAATACGGTCTTCACCGTCAGGTTTTACCGGCTATTTGTGTGAAGATATTACGTTTTCTTTTTACAGTGTACTTTGTGTCTGTTTTTACTAAGGAGTCCTCTGCTGATGATGTTTTGGATGATCTTAGTGTGCACTCTCCAGTATCCATTAAGAATGTAGATTTTTCAGTTGATGTTATGTCTAAGAAGTTGAAGGGTTTGAACTCAAATAAAGCACCCGGTCCAGATGGTATACATCCTGCTGTCTTACGTAAGTGTTCTTTCTGTTCCCCTAAATATTATCTTTTCAAAGTGCTTTGATGTTGGTGTTGTTTCTAGTGATTGGAGAATTGCTAATGTCACTCCTATTTTTAAAAAGGGTGACCAGTTTGCCTTGTAACTTTAGGCCAGTGAGTCTTACTAGTGTTTGTGCAAGGTTATGGAGTCCATTGTTAAGGATGTTGTACTAGATTATTTACTGGTCAATGGTTTGTTAAATTTGTCCCAGCATGGCACATATCGTGTGTTTCTAATTTATTGCAGTTTCTTGATGATGTTACTAAACTATTTGATTCTGGTCATAAAGGGATGTTAACAATTTAAATTTCCAAAAAGCATTTGATAAGGTTCCATTGGGCAGGCTCCAGATGAAACAAGGGCAATAGGTGTGTGGGGGGGGGGGGAGTGTGCCAGTTGGATATATTCTTGGTTAGTTGACAGGTCACAAAGAGTTGTTGTTAATGGTGAAGTATCTCCATGGAAGAAGGTTACAAGTGGTGTTCCTCAGGGTTCTGTATTGGTCCGCTTCTTTTCGTAATCTTCATTAATGATAAGGATGTTTCCCTGGCTCCAGGATTTGTAAATTTGCTGATGACACAAGCTGTACAGGATTGTTGATGATACTAGGGAGTTATCACTTTTTCACACTGATCTGGGTCAGCTCGTTTCTTGGTCCCAAACATGGCAGATGCCATTTAATGTTGATAAATGCAAAGTTATTCATTGGTCAGAGCAATTTGGCTTTTGATTACTGCATGAATGGTCTGAAACCTTCTAAACAGTGTGCTTTAGCAGCTGCAAGGGTAAATATGATGCTTAGTTTGATTAGAAGAAATTTGTGTTTTCTTGGTAGAAAGGCTGTTCTTAATTTGTATAAGCAGTTAGTCAGGCCTCACCTTAAATATGCTATTCTGGCTTGAAGTCCCTGTTATGAGAAGGATACTGCACGTTAATTTTGGAGCAGGTTCAGCAAATAGCTACTAGACTTATTCCAGAAGTAAAGAATCTCTCTTATGAATCTAGGGTACGAATTCTTGGTTTGACCACGCTTGAGTTGAGAAGAATACGTGATGATATGATTCAGGTTTTTAAGTTTCTATCTGGTAGTGATGCTTTGACCTCCTGTTATTTCTTGAATGTTTCAGCTAATCCTCATGTGACACGTGGTAACAGTTTGAAGTTGACCAAAGAGTTCTCACGGAAAGATATTCGGCGTTTTCGCTTTTCGCAATGAGTTGTTAATGAGTGGAATGGTTTGCCTGAGTGGGTACTTAGCTCCAATTCTGTTCACAATTCCAAAGTTCCAAAGGTGACTAACCCTTCTTAGCCAGTGATCTTGTTATGTTATGTAATTTCTTTCACTTTAACCCGTTTCTGTATGCTGACATTATAGGATTGCTGTTGTTTACTGGTTTGTGGCCTCATGAACGCCACCAGTCATGTCAAAAAGTATATTGTGGGATATGACTAGTAGCTACATCCTTGCAAGACTACATGCAAGTTAGAACTTGACTAACATTAACAAGAATTTAAGCTATGACTTGCTTCAAATTAGCTTCCCAAACCTAACTTAATTCGCCTGGTGATTTGTTGTGTATACTGCTTGAATTTAAACAAAAATTAGCAAAGAATTCATGGATACTGGAAATGAAATAATCCATATTTCGAAATATTATTCAAGCCAAACATAAGGTGAAGGCAAATAGCTCAGGCTACACACTAGCTTTATGACACATGCAATCATTGTTACAGTTTGGTGCATTTTGTCAGGAAAAGCTATTAACTCTTATAATCAGTTTATGTGGTTCAAACCAATGAATTGGTAGTTTGCCATGCCCATCTCAAACCTATATGAAGTTGTTGGTGTTGAAGAGGAAAACATTAAACAGTCAAATAATTCAATTGTGTATAGGGTAAAGAAAGTATCATTTGTATATAATACAGTAAGTATACATCAATTGACAAAAACTTGAAATGTTGTGTAAATTCAGGTGTTTAAAACAGACCAACACATATTATTCTGCCATTAACTTCTAAAAATCATTCCTAAAAATTTTCATATACATTTATGATAGAGGAATTGGGATTTCATTATGGAGGTAACCAATTTACAAAAGAATAAGTAACAAGTTTTGACATCACAATTTTGATTTTCTGTAATGATCACCTGTATAAATTCTAACTTTAACAAGTGATAATTAACTTTACAAACATTCCTGACGGTTTCCTTATAAGACATCTTCTGTGGATGACCATACTGCCATAAGTCCTCCACTTATCACCACAGCTTTAGCTGAAATCAGCAAACTTTGTGAAGTGATGTTGATGTAGGTATAGATATACACAGTATCTTATTATTTCACAATATGAGTTTTTAAGAAAGAAACGGAAATCAACAAAATTTGAGGTTCTTCCTATGCAGCCTAACAACTATAGATCCCCATTGTTGTAAAGTGTGGCCTAGTCAGATAGTCAACTGAGCTAAGGCTAGTAAAAGACATTGAAGTGTGATTATTCATGTATGTTTACTGCAAATAAAAGCCTGGTCTGCTGTAGTCTGATAAACATGTGACCGTTGTATACGCTATAGCCATTACAAATACTTTGTATTGCATGTAGTGCGTAGTATGTAGGGCATACTGAGGGAGATGTTATCTCACTAGGTCTGTGGGTATTGATGTTGAATTTTCAGTCTTGGGGTTTGTATCTCTTTTGGTTAGGCAGACAAATTTGTATGTATAAAAAGGGTACACTAAAATTACCATTTCATTTCCTCATAACCTGATAACAGTACATTCCACGGCCCAGAAAAAAATCATTATACATGTGACTGGAATCAGAAAACATTTAAGCAGGGTATTGTGTACTACAAAATAATATACAGGTATTCAGCTCACTAATATCTGGTACAAAATTAATCTCCATTGCAAAAAAAATTCTTAATCTGTAGTACAGTCAATGATTTTAACCAATCATACAACATAAAAGTTGGAATACTATTGCATTGTAATGATTTGTTCATTGGATACCAAAGCAAAAACAAAATGAGAGCAAAACTAATATTGCCTATCAATGAGAAGAGAAATTGCACGCAGCAAAATTTTAAAGTGGAGCTTTTTTTATCTTTCCAACTTGAAAGCTTGAGAAACTTTTGTAAACAAATTGAAAACAACTTTAATAAGTAATACACATATAAAAATACAAAATGCACCCATGGATTGGAAGTAATTAGGCTGCAATACAACACAAAGGCCTATTCCAAAGAATTACGATTTTTTTAAAAGTTAAACTTATTAATTTAGGGCCTGCAATTGTGGGTAAATGATGTTGAACAGAAAAATGTGACTGAAACTGAAAACTTATATTCTATTAAAATAGAAATAAAAGTAATAAGTGAGCAATTTGATCCCTACCTATCCAAACAAGTTGGCAGTTAACTTAACTTTTATTTTGTTTTATATACACCTATCTGCCAGTTGGTCAGCCTGTTTAATTGTACTTTGCTTGATGGGTGTTTTGTTGATAGGCACATGCCAACTATACAACTAATTAGACCTAGGCCTATATTGGTCTCATGCCAACCCCACCCTAGCAAACAACTGTAATGCTGCGTTTCAAGCATGGCCTTTTTATCATGACATACATTTACTGATATTTTCTTTTGCCTTTAATTAGCTAAGGTTTTCTTTCCTTGTTAATGACTGCTGACGTGTATTGATACACATAGGCCCTACTGTACATTGTATTCTAATCCAGTAAATGTTGTTAGTGTACACATAACAAATGTCCCATAGTAAATGCGCGTGTACAGTGAGTATGTGACTAATAACTAACCCCACCGCTATCTACTATAACATGTATAAATGATCTGGAAACCATCTTTCCTGAGTCTGTGGGGAAATGGAGATGATCCCTCAATAACAAAACAGCAAAAGTAAACAACAAATTGCAACGAAATCAATGGTAATATTAGAAGCTAGAAATAAGCATGTTGTTACAAATTCTAATCAACAAATTGATAAGGAACTTGAAGGTTTGAAGCTTTCTCAAGTCAATATCATGGTAATGAACATAGGACCTAACGATATGCTATCAAATTGCAAATGGTTTCACACAATGTAGGCCTAAAGTTACTATAGCCTGGCTTGGCAACACAATAACCTATGATTACTCCGGCGACGCTTTTTGAAAGCAATTGATCGCTACGTACATGTCTGAATAAAATAAGATTTGTCAAGCAACTTATTCTTGTTCCTAAATACAACTGAAATTATTGCCCATATTTGTCAGCGTTTACGTCGGTCAGTTAAGGTTAAACTAACGGTGTACGTGCGGCATTAGCTACTGTAGCTTAAGACTGTTCAACAACAACTGGCACAATTAAGATAGCACTTAAGGTGTACTGAAATTGTTCAAGACATCCACTAGTTTTGATCATTTATCCCATATCAGAAAAGTTGTTCGCGTAGTATTTTTCTTTAAATATACTTATCAGTTAGGCCTAAGTTAGTAAGTGTGATACATGCCCGTCTATAATCTAAAGCTGGGCTAAAGTGTTGTCGTACTGCATGTACTGTAATCAAAAATAAAATGAACGTTATTCTTAGTTAGAAAGACAAGTCATGATTCAAACTAATAATAAATATGATTAATTTTGAGGAGTGAAGAATTTTTATTTTTATTTTTTAGGTTGAATTAGCAGTTTGCCTATTTTTTTTTTATTAACTCCAATCTTCAAAGCTTAAACTTGCTAAGCTTGTTAATTGATTTTTTTTTTATTTTTTATTTTTTTACTTATTTTTTCTCACACTTATGCGTTCATGTCCTCTAGGAGGATTTTTGCCGACTAAACCTATTCAGATTCAGATTCAATAAACCGATATATCTGCTGCCCTCTCTTGAAACCAACATAGGTTGAAGACGAACCAAAAAGTATCACGCACTGAGGTATAAAAGTTTCGCCTCTCGGCCTTCGGCGCGTTCTATATGAAATATAGGCCGAATGACCCATATGATGCAGATTTTTGCTGATTCTATATCTAGTCCTACCCGGCCGTACTAACGGCGTATAGTTTTACAAAATTCAATTTCGATTTAATTACAATCGGATAAAAGCAAGTTGTGCAAACTTCAAGATAAAGCATTGTTTGCTTGCGAAACACACATTTCCACTTAAAATTACAACCAACTATTTTGCGTCCAAATTATTAAGTAATTGAAGCGTTTTGTACAATTTTCCAAAAAGCAATCGAGCACAATATGCGTATTTTGCGTACGTGCATTTTTCGCACTGTGTCTATCAATTTGCCTGAGCTTGTAGAACTCCCCGGATAATAAACAACTTCTAGATTATGTGTATTAAATCGATGGATTTTGCTTGGCAACCCTGTGATCTTCCAAGTTCTATTTAACTGTTTCATTGTACCAACAAACCCCCACATAATCTTCTTTTATTAGGCTGTATGAGGCAAGCCAAGAAATCGATTTCATTTGTTTGATGTCGTTTCTCGTCTAAGTGGTAAGACACTTAAGTCGAACATGTAGGCTAGGCTATGTCATTTGAGTCTGAGAGCATGTAGGCCTAAAAAGTCGTGATTGTTTCTTACGCAAACAGGTTTCGCGAAAAATATAAATAAAACACAATTAAGTTTGTTTAAATGTTTTTTTCTCGCTTACACGCTTAACACTTTCAACTTTTGCCTGACAGAAATATTACCGAGATATTTTGACGCCAGCAGTTATTCATTTTGATTGAAAAGTGAGCATATTACTTTCTTTTAAACAAATTTAACTATTTGAAAGAAATGTTTAGGCCCTACAAATAGGCCCCTAACTTAGGCATGTTGGTCATAACTTTAATACTACTGTATTTTTTGAGCGATCAAATTCTGACAAGAATGCTCATATGCCAACAAAGGGTTTTGTCTTCAAAAATACAATGGGCAGTTCAAGAAAATATGTGTAGGGGGAAGGGGTCAGTGACATTTGGGATTGGAATTCGGAGAGGGGTCCGTGAATTGGGATTCAGGAGGTCGCTGAACTGGGATTCAGGGGGTCCATGTTTTGGGATTTGGGGGTGGGGGCTGTACGTGGATTGGCATTTGGGGGTGGGGTCCGTGAATTGGGATTCTGGGAATTGGGATTCAGAGGGGGTTGTAAATTGGGATCAGGGGGGGTCATGAATAATGATTGGGGTCATGAATTGGGATTCGGGGTGGGGCGTGAATTGGGATTCGGGGGGTGGGGCGTGAATTGGGATTTGGGGGTACGTGAACGGGATTCGAGGGGGTCATGAATTAGACTTTAGGGGCGGGGTTCAGCGTGATTGGGATTCAGGGGTTCCGTGAAATGGAATTAGTGGGGTTCAGCGTAATTGGGATTTGGGGGTATCTGTGAATTGGGATTTTGGGGGGGGGTTCTGCGTGGTTGGGATTCAGGAAGGGGGGGTCCGTGAATTGGGATTGGGATTTCGGGGGGGTATCTTGAGAAAATGTCACCGACCCCCCTGAACACATATTTTCTGGAACTGCACAATATGCCTTGTTGAGGATTAGCTTTTCTTAATCTTAGATTATTTAAATTTGAAAACTCAAGTCATAGACATAACAGGGTTTGTGTTTCAATTTCAGTAGTAACATTCAACTTACTCAAGGTGCTGCATTCTACTTTCCTCAAAGGGTTCTTAATGAATGGAATGGTTTGCTTGAATGGATGTTCAGCTAAGATTCTGCTCACAATTCCAAAGTTAACATTAATTAGTTCTTCCATTTGAAGTAATTCCCATCACTACAGCAATTCTACCAGCTGGGGAGCGTACCCTATGCAATCAAATGGCAAATTAAAATGGTCAACTTGAACAGAACACTTAAATTTAGGCATTATCTTGCAATTCTCCTCTCCGTGGAGAATTGGATTTTCCCCTTTTGCGTTGCACTTTATATGGGAAAGGGGAGAATTAGGTCCTGTTGAGTTATACAAGAAAAAAAACGCCTGGCTGAACTGCGCGTAAGCTTGTTTGTCTTTTGTTCAATTGTTGAATGACTTGTGGTATGTATACTTAAAAGGGCTACAAGAACCATCACAAATATACAATATTTACGGAATAAAAGGGAGCATTGCAGTTTATGTATTGTAACTTTATCTGTTTACAGTGACAATCAGTTAGTCAGTCTTCAGTGGTACACTTAATAGGGCTACAAAAAGCATCACAATTATGCAATAAATATGGAATCAAGCAAAATAAAAGGGAGCATTGCAGTTTATTCCGTTTATATAACATTGTGTTGCAGTATATATGGGAGAGGGGAGAATTGGAATTTTCCCCTACATACATGTATATGAGTGTGTGGGAAAAGGAAGAATTAGAATTCTCCTCTTTTGTGTTGCAGTTTATATGGGAGAGGGGTGAATTGGAATTCTCCCCTCTCCCTTATATACTGCAACACATATGGGGAGTATTAGGTCCCCTTGCATTAGACGTGAAGATATCGGTGTTATTCAATCTGATGTATTCCTTTTACCCTGTTTTCCCTCTCTATTATCAATGGCCGGGAAAGCCTTCTTTTACCTTGTCAGATTAACCCCATTTTTTTGTTGTGGTCTTTTAGAGATGGAAATTATTCGAGAAGCTATTTATATATATACTCATGTAATTCTTCCCTCGCCCACACTATACAGTAAGTGCTCAATATGTATGGGAGAGGGGAGAATTCCATGAGTATATATATATAGCTTCTCGACAAGTTTTTAACTAATAGTTCCCGTCTTATTAAAAATTTGGGGGGGATAGTCTTACAAGGTAAAAGAAGGCTTGCACGGCCATTGATATTAGAGAGGGGAAATCGGGTAAGTGGAATTCATCTGACTGAATAAAGCGATATCTTTCATGTGTAACGCAAGGGGACCTTATTCTCCCCTTTTGTGTTGCAGTATATATGGGAGAGGGGAGAATTATATTTCTACCACCTCCCATATATACTGCAACAGTGTAACACAAAAGGGGAGAATTCTAATTCTCCCCTTTCCCACACACTCATATATGAAGTAGGGGAGAAATGAAAGATGCTCCATGGGGGGCTGAGTTTTATCACCTTTTTTTTATCACTAAACTAATAATCATTGTTTAAAGCAGGTAAACAGTATGTTTTCTTAAATGATTAACAAGTAAATCCGTTATTCGGATTTAATTCATGTGTATATATATGACTTTACTGCTCACGCAACACTTAATACAGTGTATCTTTCAATTCTCCCCTTTTGTACACACTCGCATACGAACGAGGGGAGAATTGAAGATATTCCATGCGAGCTTCAGACAGTCAAAATTTAAGACTCATGTTAATTTTTCATTTGTGGTTTATGGAAAAAGTAGAGTGAACATCGGATAAGTATTTTATCTACATTTATTATCATTTTACATTGGTTTTGAGGCGAAAATTGAATTCCCCCTTAAGGGGAGAATTGGAAGATATTGTCGAAATTTATGTGTCTCAAAATGATAAAGAATTCATTCATGAAAAGGTTCCAAATTTTACGTACAGCTCAAAATATTGTTAAACAATACTATGAACTTACCTAAATTAACTTCAACTTCCTAAAACTATAACAAAATAGCATTTTTATTGAGAAGTTGTGTGAAAGATTTTCGTCGTGTATTATTACTGATTGTCCACTGCATATAATATAGCAACTGCATGCATTCGTGTAAGTTAGTGTATTCACATCGCGCGGATGTATGCAATTAAATGGGAGGGTAAAAAATCTTTTTACCGGTGCTCACGCAATGGTCCATTCAGGATGAGCGAAAATATTCAAAACTGAGTTGTGTAAAAGTTTTCTTTTGTATTTGTGGAATCCGCACGAACACGCTTAGAGCTAAGAACGCACGGTAGAGATACGTACACACAAATACGTTTCACGAAAAATTGGGCTGCCATATTTGGTCTAATTATGACATTAGCTGGTGTGTAAAGGTTCATGACATAAAGACGTTGAATTTCATTAATATACATACTTGGTGGGGGCTTAATATGATTTTGCTGAAAAGAGCTTGTAAACACAGTATCTCAAGATCGGTAAACTGGATTCATGTCATATTTGGTACACAGATAGCCCATGGTCTGTGGATGTACCCTATTTGTTTATGTAAAGCGCATTGAGACCGTTTGGTATAATGCGCTATATGAAAATGTATCATTATTATTATTATTTTTGTTTTTAATGGTGATGTCATGGATATTAATGTGTAGGAGGGGCTTAAAGTGAAAATCTTGAAATGTTCATTTTTTAAGAACCACATGTTTGTTTTGTTCATGTTTGGTATAATTATGATGATGGCAGTTGTGTACATGTTCATGATGTTAAAACGTTGAATTTCATTAATATGCATAGTGGGCGGGGCTTAATATGATTTTGCTGAAAAGAGCTTGTAAACACGGTATTCCAAGAACAGTAAACTGAATTAATGTACTATGTGGTACACAGATAGCCCGTGGTCTATAGATGTGCCCTACTGCGTTTAATGGTGATGCATAATTATGAGTAGGCAGGGCTTAATATTACAATCTTGAAATGCTCTTATTTTGACAATCACATGTTTGTTTTGTTTTGATATTTGTTATAATAATGATGTTAGCTAGTGTGCATGTTTTCATGGTATAAAAACTTTAAAATTCATTAATATGCATAGTTGGTGATTTTGTAAACAAAAAGTACATGTAAACACGATTTCGCAAAAACTATGAAAATCATATGTCTGTTTTACATTTTCTTTGGCATAAATAAGGTGTTAGGGTTGGTGTAGATGTCCATCTTATAAAGGTGTTCAAAATCATTGAAATGTATAGTGGGCGGAGCATAATGTGGTTTTACTGAAAACAGTTTGTAACAACGGTATCTCGTGAACCATACATCAGTGGCATGTCAAATTTTGGCACATTCATTAAACATGACTCAAAATGATCCCTATTGTTTTTGGTGTCGATCATGCATATTAATGAGTGGGTGGGCTTAGTGCAAAAATCTTGAATTTTTCACCTGTCAAAATATATCTATTCAAACTTTTCCATGCAGTTACAAATTCCTGAAATTACAGATAAATGTCTCTATTATGCAATTCTTTCATTTCATTCAGATGATTCATTTATGGGTTGATTATCATTAGCAGATGATTTATGGCTGTTTAATTATCTATGAGCTTAAACAATACCTCAGTGGTCATAGCATCAGCTTGACAATCTCGTTCAATTTCTGGTGGGTCTCTATAATTTCTCAGAAAAAATAATAGTTTCAACAAAATATTTTGATTTTCCCTTAACTCTGGACTTACATTTTCATTATTAGATATGATTAAATCTTTTTCTTTAAAAATGTACACCCTCCACTGCACCCACACACACACTTTAAGGTGATATTTCAAAAGTTCAGAATATTCTGTGATAAAATGGGTTTCTCTTAGTGGCCCCCTCCCCCTCCACTGATGGTTATGCCCTCCCCTATCAAGTTATGTCCATAGCCCAATTCATGGGTGAAGCTGGAGAGCATGCATATACAGAGATGTCACAAGTTTATTAAGCCATTTGGATGAGGATGAAACCTCTCCCCTCTAATACAAAATAGGACTTATTAATTCATGATGGATAAAAAAAAACCTCTCTCCTTTTCTTTCACAGTCGCCTAAGTACAAAATTACTTCAATGCTTTTTAATATAAATATTTAACACTTCTCTGTTTTGAAAAGGAAGAAGCCGTGAAACATTCCGACAATTCAAGTGAGGTCTCACTGGGGGCTCTAACTGATTAGCAAAAGGAAATTAAGCAGATAGCAATATCCTCAGATGTTAATTATGATGTAAGAAGTGACATTTAATAGGAGTCCATCAAATAGCGTTATCCCACCTGCACCACAACAGCTTCTAAAAGATAAGACATCGGAACCACACAACCTTTTGATATGTGGTTAATTACTTATCTAGGGTTGACATTTCAAGTGTGGCCTATGCCTTTGTACAATGTAGCAAAAACATTGTGTATCATTCTTCTACTGGATATCAACACTTCATATTTTTAGTTAACCCTCGTTTTAAGATTGGTAAGTAATCTCTTGTTCATATATCTTTTACTTTTCTAGGTCATCTTTTAAGCTAAGTTTAAGTAAGTATTATGGTATAGCTGTTGTAATTTTCCCTTTGATTTCTTCACTTTCCTTCAGATTAACAAAGGAGTTAAATATTCACCATGAAGAACTTTAAAGAACAGACCACTGATGGCAGATAAAACTGCATACATGAAGAAAGCTGTGTAGAAGCCATTCAAGACACAGTGTCAGGTGCAGAATCAAAATGTTAAGGAGGTAAATGCCGAGGACAAAATGTCAGAGAAGCGATTATCAGTCAGTAAGTGCGGAATTTAATTGCAATTTATGTGACTGAATCTTCTTTTTCTTTTCTGTTCTTTTTTTTCTTTTTTCAAAATTTCTTTTAGTGCTGGATTTGAGTTGCACTTTCTTCCAGAAGGTGTCAAAATATTTAAAGGTCAAATTTTGGGTTGATTATTTAAAGGTCAAATTTTGGGTTGATTATTTAAAGGTCAAATTTTGGGTTAGAATATATAAGACAGAAAGCGATTCGACAGGACCGCAGTGAATAAATTATGCAGCATTTTTGTTGCTTCATGGAAAAGGGTTTAAAGAAATTTGTCTTGAAACGACTGGTATACAAAGCACATAAGAAATGACATGTCACACTTTTTTCTTTAAGTGGTAAAACACAGCTTCTGTATGTGGAATTTGATTTACTAATTTTATAACATACCTTGTGGTTTACAGCCGAAAAATGTATCAATAAGGATGTTTCAGCTGACGTCATGAGGTCACTTGACTTTGTTTACAACTTTACATTGCCATTTTGTTGGACAGACTGTCGTCTGCTGTACACTTACATACATTTGCATGTTGTTATATAAGATTAATTTTGTAAGTAGTATGCCAGAATCTTGGTTGCACTCACTATTTAGAATCCACCAATTAAGATGGAGGGTAATTTTTTCTTTAACATTTTATTTTTTTGAATTAATTCATCTGGTCCGTTCATTTTACCCAGCACATGTTTATATGCCCAGCACGTGTTTTACATGCCCAACATGTGTTTTCATCACCAGCGCGTGCCAGCGCGTGTTTTAGATCGAGTCTGTTTGTCTTACATGTGATGTGACTGGGCTGTGTGAAGATCAGACGTGTGAAATACTCAACGCGCAAAGCTCTGCCCTGCAAAATAGCTCCCAGTTGAGTTAGAGTCACGTGATGAAATCCCTCTATATCTGAGTAAAATATATTAAGACTTTTGTAGAAAATGAGTATGTGATGCCAGTTCATTTTTGATATCACGTCTGCATGCAATCTCCTGAATGACATTTTTTCATGCTTTCTTCAACATATATTCAGTACACATGTATTTGACGTTGTACAAGATTAAAAGACTGAATAGTTTAATATCCTGCATGGTCAAAAGAAGGGAAGTGCTTGTCACTAGTTGGAAAATTTGGCAAATTGCAATAATGAAAAAAGATTTGTGAGAATTCATGAGGATATTGGTCATCTACATGCTTGAAGTCATAATTGTTACTACATGATGGCGGTATATTCTTAATAAACCTGTAAAAGTTTTGCATGTAATACATTATTTTGTGGTACACCACACATTGAATGGTTTTCAAACATTTCCCATTTGCATATTGCATTATTGATGAAGAAATATTGATTTGTTTTCAATCTCCACATTTTATTTATTTTATTTAGTTCCTCCTGAGGTGACTGCGGATGATTTGGTAAGCTGCTCAATTTCTATGACATACTGTCATTAGTTTATCCTTTAAGCATGGTAGTTCATAGTCATGAAGTCAGTTGACAAGTAGATTATTGTACAGAATTGTACTTCTTTGGCGTGTCAAGGGTACTATGGGGTGGTATTATAAATATCTTGGACATACCTTTAATGTACTATATGTCACAATTTCTGAAAATATAATCTATCTTCAAACAACCAAACTTGGGACCCAGACAAAAACTTTTTTGTAAAATGTAAAGTCTGTTCATATTCTGTTTTTTTTCACATGGGCATGAATTAAGAAGATGGCAGCAGACCTGACAAGAATGTAAAAAAAGAAAGAAAAAAAATAATAACAAATCATTTAGATAATTAAATTTTCTTGTTTATCTTAACATAATTCTTCCTTCACATGCTAGGGGGTATGCTCTAGATTAAATTATGAAAAGAGCCTAATGTTTTTTGAAGTGTAATAAAATTATCTGAAAATGGATTTGGTTATGTTTATGACTTAGGAATTGTTAATTACAACTAAATAGGATTCTACTACAAAGTATTGTATCACCAAGGACCAAGGAACAACTGTCAAACACAGATATTGATATCATCAATATTATCTGTCTTTACCAGCTTTGAATGAGACAAGTTTAAACCTTTTTTTGTATCCTTCTTTCAATTCCTCCTACCTTTCAAAGAATGTCAAAATATGTAGCACTTCTTCTGTACTTCATTTTCAGGAGGACTTTCTTGCTACAGATGAAATATTCATAGATTACTTCAACACATTTTTGCAGCTTCCGGTAAGTAAAAAGTCACTGGTGTTTCTTTGTTAATCAGGTGCACTGAGAGTTGCGGCGAGACAGGTATAAAGAGGTTGGGACAAATAGAGAAACCTATAATGACTCTCAAATTGATTTTTATACATATTTGTCTGAAAAAAACACACAGAAGAAACAGTGCTACTTTTTAATTATTCAGTCAATTATGGTACAAACCATATTTCAACCTCTTTTAAAGTTATACTCAAGTAAAACATTATTCATGTTATTACTAGAGTTTTTACTTTGATTTAAAGATGTTGGCGTTCAAGGTACTTGATTGATAAAGCTTGCCTAGGGTATAAAATGCAATTCCAAGGATAGTACAAGAATTGTATAAATGGGGAGGGGAATTGTTGGTCTTCTGTTGGTCTTCTAAAGCATGTATGGCTGTAGGAACGGGAGGAGGGGGGGGGGCATGTTTCCTCAATGTTGCAGTAATCTACATGGTGCCCCCTCAACTAAGTCCATTTTTCACCATTGAACTATTGTTGTAGCATATCTTTGTGCCCCCTTCCTCCAATAAAGAAGTTGCTCTCGGATACTGTTTATGGGTAATGAAATAAACTTGCTTGTAGTGTTATTGTGTTGACAGAACATTTTACAGTTTGCCAGGTTCACTTGTATAACATTAAGAGTCTTGCTATTGATGATCTAACTTGTTAGAAATGCTTATCATGTTTAGGTGTGTAGATGATAGTATAATGAAATTCCAATAACTTCCGAACACCTAAATTTTTAAAACATTTTGTATGGTTTAGAACAGTCATTAAAAAACAATAATAATTGGATTTTTTATGTATGCAGTTTGATATGAAGTATAGTATAATGTATATTGAGAAATGTAAGCAAGACATAATGGGAAATTAACAGTTATTTTTAGTCTATCATGTATTGTTTTTCACTTGCAGACTTTTCCTGAGCCAATCATTTTCAATAAAGAAAGAGGTGGTTTTGAAGTAGTCAGTGAAGCAAAACATGACCTCAAATCCCGTCTTCGGTTTATGGTCCGAGCTAAGCAGAGAAGAAGGCCCATGTACAATGTCCCCTATCAGGTGATCAATGAAAAGAAGCCACCAAAGATGCCCTGGCACTACGATGAAGAAGAGGAAGAAGAAGAGCTCAAGACAAGCTTCAAAGTTCAGGTAGGTCCAAAGAGACCCATCATAGCCAATAAGAAAAGCATTTATCAACCAAGCCTATCTATAGATAGGCCTTTTCAAATCTGAATTTGCAATCTTTAGAATAATAAATTAAATAATGTCATACGGCCAAAATTCATGTGTTCATAATGGACTAATCGTATACTAAGAGGAATCTTATTGACCAATCAAATACTGAGGATAATTTGTTATTTGCACAATTCATGCACGGTATGGAACCAAGCATATGTAAACAATGCTTTTAAACGCTCATCATACATGCGTAGTACACTAAGGTAATACGCACACACATTGTTGCTTATAAATGCTCATCATACATGCGTAGTACATTAGGTAATACGCACACACACTGTTGCTTATAAATGCTCATCATACATGTGTAGTACATTAGGTAATACGCACACACATTGATGCTTAAAAACGCTCATCACACATGCATAGTACATTAGGTAATACCCACACACATTGTTGCTTATAAACTTTCTTCCAGTAACTGCCACCGATTGGTTGGGAAACAAAGGGAAAATTCCACCAGCAGTTGATTGGTCAAAATACTGAAGAAATTGGTTCGAAACTCGGTTTAAAAAAGTCTATGGAGATTAAAGAGTCAGTGCATCTCATTAGCTGCATTCACTTTATTGCGATTGCTCAACAATTTGAGCATTTAAATTTAAAAGTAGTTTTCAAAATATGACCCAATCAGGAAGAACTAATATTGTTTTTTATATCTCATTTGGAAAATAAAAATCAATGCTCAATGGGTGAAAATTGTTATGAAATCATAATGGCTTAATCTGAACAGAAAAGTTGAACACACTTTTGGAATTGATATTTTTGATGGTGGTATCTTTTGTGCTTGTAACAGTTTACATATTGCCATTGTTTGATACTTGCAGTGTCTGAATAAAGACCAGGGTATACATTGGATCAAAGAGGAAAGACTGCCAGCATTTCTGCAGAGTGACTGCTACCTTGAGTATCGCCTTGCAAAGTTGATCACACAAACAGAGGTAACTAAATAATATTTGTCATAAGTTGCTTATTATACATGTCTCCTGGACATCTGGATTGCCTTAAAATTGTTTGAAAATAGCAAAACATCTGCCATGAAAGTTGATTGCAGTTTTGCCATGACATCTTAATTTAACATTTCTGGCCTAAGTATCTAAGGAAATGTAAAGAAAACAGGAGCATTGGAATTCACCTTTATGCATATACATTTTGTTTATCAATCCATTATTGCATCTTGGAAAAAAGTTGCCTTACACAGAAAATAATTTATTTAATCTCGCCGTACCTTTGCAAGGTAAAATGAAAATTTTGCCATGGATGGGAAGGTGGATGATTGTAAAGTATTTTTTTACAAATACATGTAGAAACGAAAGAGTGCCTGGATGCAGTTGTATATGCATTATGACACATTCATTTATACATCAAAAACATACTCGGCGTCATCCCCTTGAGTGAAATCTATGATGGATTCATCATCCTTCTTGCACATTTATTATGGACAATTACATAGAATACATATTAAATATATAGTCAGGCCATTTACGTTTTGCTTTTTGAGGTGGGGTGTCCTTTTGAAGTAGATGTCAAATATACAGTACAAAAACAATTGACAAGATATTGCTTTTCTTAAGTTTCTTTTAAATAGACTTATCAGAAAATTGTTGACATGGACATGACATCACAGATGAGCTCTGCACTCCTTGTTGTGAGTCATTTGTGACCCTAATAATTTACATATTTAGCTGCTCTTTTGTTGTGCTTGATATTTGACATATTAAACCTGAATTGGATTATGTGAATGTCTATTATGTATTTCACACACTTTTTCTTCTCTTGTACAGATTGCTGCCAAAGAAACAGACTGTCCCTTGAACATGTACATTGACCCAACTTATGCCCCCTTTGCAATCGAGAAACCCCCAGTCGCAGAAGAGGTGGTCATAGATGAGCAGGAATTAGCAGTGAGAAGCATGTTTGTGTGTATGGGTGAGGCACCCACAACACAGACTGATGATTGGTTCAGTCAAGTCAAAATGACATCTGGTTGCAGGCTTACTATGTCATCAACCCCCAGGTCATCCAGTGAAATAGCAAAAACCACTGATTCAAGACCAGCAAGTGCACGACCTTTGAGCCAGTTAAGCGGGAAGTATACAACAACAGACAGTGGATTTATGAGTCCCAGAAGAATGGACTCAGCAGTGGACTTGACAAGCCCCTCTGTCAAGTTTGAAGATCAGTTACCAAACAGGGACCATTTGTTTACAAGTCCGATTCGACCTCGGTCTCCTCCAGAGTGGAGACCTCCAATTGGTAATGATGTATGTGTCTTAGCTGATAGAGTAGATAATGCCAGATCATATGGAGGGCCTGTTTACATTGATACAAGACCAAAACCGAGCTCTCTTGAAGAAGTTCCAGAGTCAGAGCTTTCTGACAAAGTGTCTGAGGAAAGTCAGGAGAGTGGATGTGACGTGGAGAGTCAACACTTTGTTGATGAAGAGGAGGAGGAATTAGACCTACCAACTGAGGACCAAAGTGTTCCTGGAGAAGAGTTGCCTCAGGTAGACCTGGTTCTCAAAGTCCCAAACCTTGACAGCCTTGCTACTCTCATCATCACCCATGCTTTTCGGAATGCACTGTTGCAAGTTTCTGGGCAAACTAATGAGGAGATTGAAAAGTACCTTGATGAGACCGTCTTAAGATCATCCAGCATTAAGTGTAAGTCTCTTGTTAGTGATTGGATGGAATTGATTGAACTTGAAAGTAATTTTGGAGATTCAGATGATGAAAAACCAGATTTAAATAATGTGAATCCTACAATTGAGCGATCGATTAGCAAAATATCACGGACAATTTCATCTTTAGGAGGGAGAGATGCTGCAGATTCAGAATCGCTGTTTGATAGTGATGAAGATCATGATGAAGACATTGATTCTTTTTTTTCAAAGCCAAAGCCCACGTATGACTTTACTACTAAAGGTGGCATAGATGCATTCAAGAAGTTCCTCTGGGGCTCTATGGGTGAAAAGTACTGGAATTTGTGGTTGGATATTGACAAGGGAAGGCAAATTGAGGAGCAAGAAATTGAACTCATGTAAGTATTTCGTAATCATGTCAAATATTTTGGAATTGCCTTACATTATTATCATCATGTTTGGGCAAGGCACTGTATCCTGCTTGCATCAGCTTCACTCAAGCAAGCTGTGAAAATGAGTACTAGCATTGGTGGGAAGTAAACCTGTGATGGACAGGCATCCCATCCAGTGGGAGTCATGTGCTCTTTGCTTGCACCATGGAAATCGGGGATAAGCACCGGCCCTGGGGCTTGGATGGATTTAACTTTGAACTAGGAGCAAGTTTAAATCTTTGAGAGAATTATGTGCAAAATTGCATTAACAGGATTTACTCATCACTCACTTTCAAACATACTTGTGGTGGTAAGTTGTTATCTTCGAAATGGAAAATGATTTCCAATTAGTTTTGTCATCAATAAAATTATTTCTTTAATTGTACTCTATCTTATGGAATGGATATTATGACCACATGGATGTTCGTTTACCAGAGAAAAACTCACACACAGATTTTTTTAGTGTTACCAGATGTAATTTAGATTGAAATTTGATAACAGCTATTGTGATATTTCATATTTTGGGTTCCGATGCGAGCGGTAAACTGGATTCATGTCATATTTGGTATGCAGATACCCCATGGTCTGTAGATGTGCCCTATTGTTTTTAAAGGTAATTCCATGCATATTAATGAGTTTACCTTACCTTACCTTTTCTCCTGGGTATGGAGGTTGAGGCTTATTTTAGCAAATTCTTCCATCTCTTTCTGTCTCTTGGTACTACTGCAGCTTCTCCCCAGCTGCTCCATCCAAAACTGTTTCTCTTCTTTTCTGCCACTCTTCTCCATGTAGTCTTAGGTTTTCTCTTCTTTCTTCTACTTTCTGGTGTCAAAGTGATGGATATTCTGGAATAGTTTTCTTTGTCCTTTCTTAAATACATGACCCAACCATCTCCATCTTCTCTTAAATATCTCCTTGCTTATCTCCACTGTGCCTTTTCTTTCATATACAGTAGTTCTTCATTGGTGACTTTCACTGGCCATCTAATTTTCTAAATAATTCTCTAAGGCATCTCCTTTGGAGCACATCTAAATTATTTTTGTCAGCTTCCAGGTTTCACATTTATAGAGGATTACTGAGATTACATTTGATTGAAATATTTTCAGTTTGGTTTTAATCCGGTAGATGTTTAATTTCCAAATCTTGTCAAGTTATGTGAAAGTTGCCTGTGCCAGCCCAATTCCGCGTTTTATGTCTTCATCCATGCCTCCTTCTTTGGACAGTGTTGCACCGAGATAGACAAAGCTATCAACATCTTCAAGCTCTGCATTTGCAACTTTGATTGTTCAATCAGTTTTGTTGTTAATGCGCATGATCTTTGTCTTTTTTGGTTCGCATGCGAAGCATAATGCGAACCTACACAGTATGTAATGGCGATTCTGTCCTTCCGGCCATCCACAGTTTTTTCCTGAGATTTCCTCAGAAATGTTAAAGTTTTTTGAGAATTCCTCAGAAAATGTTAAAGTTTCTTCAGAGTTCCTCAGAAAAAGTTAAAGTTTCTTCAGATATTCTTATAACAGGTTAAAATTTTCTTACAAAATGTTAAAGTTTTTCAAAGACACTTATGACAGGATTGAAGTCTAGTTTCCTGAGATTTCCTCAGAAATGTTAAAGTTTTTTGAGAATTCCTCAGAAAATGTTAAAGTTTCTTCAGAGTTCCTCAGAAAAAGTTAAAGTTTCTTCAGATATTCTTATAACAGGTTAAAATTTTCTTACAAAATGTTAAAGTTTTTCAAAGACACTTACGACAGGATTGAAGTCTAGTTTCCTTAAAAAGTCTACAAAACATTTGTTATTTCTTTTGAAGATTACTGTAGAATTATATAATTTTGCAATATTCCTCAGAGATCTTCAAGCGTCTCTCTTGTAGCACTTGAGGTTTAATATCCTTAAATTCTTTAAAACATTTGGGCACCAACAGTTGTATCCATCATGATTATTAAACTCCACCTGTATTATTGTGGTTATTTGCATAAAGCTGCTACAGTATATGAACTGACCAGACTTGTTTATTTAGAATGCTAAGTCAGGGAGTGTGACAGGATGTGATTGCCTATGGACATAGGGAGGGATGCCATGTGAGACATAGATGGGGGCCATGCGGGACATATGATATAATATATACCATGTGGTATACACCAAGGGCTATATCAGGCATAATTGTTTGACTCCGCCTTTTTTTCTTATTCAACAAGTCGTTTGCATTTAAGTTATTATTTGAACTGACACTTTCATACATAGTATGCTCAATCAGGGACAGTGATACTGTAACTAGAATGAGACTTCTTATGGGACGTCATGTGGGACATGGTGTGGTATGCGATGTGGGATATGGGGTGGGGTGGAATGCCATGTACGATATATGTTATATGAACTGACACTTTCATACATAGTATGCTCAATGAGGGACTGATAGCTAGGGTGAAACTTTAATAGAGCCTATGGGATGTCATTTGGGACATGGTGGGATGCCACGAGTAACACAGTGTGTGACATAGGTTGGGATACCATATGTGACATAGGGTAGGATGCCATGTGTGACATAGGGCAGGAGGCTATGTGGGACATAGGGTAGGAGGCCATGGGAACATGGGATGTGATGCCATGTGGGACATAAAGTAAGATGTCATTGAGACATTGGGAGAACTACCATGTGGAACATATGATGGGACATAAGGTGGGATGCCATGTGGTACATCAGATGTGAAGCCACTGATGTGGGACACTGGGAGGGATGCCATGTGGGACATAGGGAGGGATGTCATGTGGTACATATGGTTGGATTAATGTGGGACATACATGTAGGATGGGATCCATGTGGGACATACTGTATGGTGGAATGCCATGTGGGAAATATGGTGGAATGCCATGTGGACATGGGATAGGATGTCATGTTGGACATGAGGTGGAGTGTCATTTGGGAGATGGATGTGATCCATGTGGGACATAGGGTGGGATGCCATGTGGTTCATAGGATGGGATGCCCTGTGGGACATATGATGGAATGCCACATGGGACATGGGATGGGATGTCATGTGGGACATGGGGTGGGATGCCATGTGGGACAAACGGTAGGATGCCATGGGGACTTGGGATGTGATGTCATGTGGGACATAAAGTACATGTAGGATGGGACATGTGGAACATATGGTGGGATTTAGTGGGACATAAGGTGGGATGCCATGTGGGACATGGGATGCCATGTGGGACTTAGTGTGAGATACCATTTTTATAATTGGCCGGGTCATATGATATGGGTGTCAATTTGCATGGGCATGCGAACCATGACGGTATTTACCGTTCTAGTTTCATTAATCTTCATACCAACCATTTTGTAGACGCAGTATCTCAATGAGTAGGTGGGGCTTAATGTAAAAATCTTGAAATACTCATATTCTAAAAACGGTATGTCTGTTTTGTTTCATATTTGGTATAATTATATCGTTAGCTGGTATGTACATTTTCATGATGTAAAAACGTTGAATTTCATTAATATGCATAGTTGGCGGTGCTTAATATGATTTTGCTGAAAAGAGCTTGTAAACACGGTATTTCAAAAACAGTAAATTGGATTAATGTATTATGTGATACACAGATAGCCCGTGGTCTGTAGATGTGCTCTATTACTTTAGTAGGGATATCATGGATATTAATGAGTAGGTGGGGCTTAATATGAAAATCTTGAAATGCTCTTATTTTGACAATTTCTTGTATGTTTTGTTTAATATTTGTTGTAATAATGGTGGTAGATAGTGTGTATGTTTTCATGGCATACAAATGTGATTTTCATTACTTTGCATAGTGGGCGGGGCTTAATTTGATTTGTAAACAAAAAGCACAAGTAAACATGATATCTCGAGAACTATGATATGGATTCACATCATGTGTGGTACACAGATAGTTCATGGTCTGCAGATTTGACCTTATGTTTGTGGTGGTGATTTCATGCCTAAAGTATTAAATTTTGAAAGAGTAATAAATGAGCAACTATGTCCGTTTTGCATCATATTGGGCATGATAATTTTGTTGGTTATTGTGTACATATATACATGGTGGGCGTGGCTTTTTGTGAAAGTGCTAAATGATGTGAACACCACAAAACAATATATCTGATTTATGCTATATGTAGTACACAAAATGGGTCATGGTCTGTACATATGTTTTAATGTTGTGGTAGTGATGTCATGAATGCTAATGAGTAGACTGGTCTTAATGACAATTTTTTGAAATAGGATAATGAGCTATCTTTTTTGCATCATACTTGCTTTAATGATGTTAATTATTGTGCAAATGCTAATGATGTCAACATTTTTATTGAACTGCATGGTGGGTGTGGCTTATAAATGAGTATCATGGAACAAATATTTCATGATATGCAATGACATGACAGTTAATCAAAAATTTGCAAATCAATCTGCTGATGAAAAAGCATTTTTGGTTCTGGTTCTTTATTAGATACATGACACAGTTGAGAGAGAAGTACTCAAAAAGTGGAAGCATTTGTGAGATACCCAGTGACCTGAGGAATAGCTTGGGGCTTGGTGCTCCCTCCCGGTGGACCTCAATGAAGAGACTGTTACAAGTTCAGCCCAAGATTGCTGAATCACTATTGTTATACTGGTGAGCAGAACTCATACAATACCTACTATTAGGTCATTCTGCCATTTTATGTTCATGATAGGACTTCATTGCACCTAGAGGTTGTTTGAATTTTTTTAATTTGAGTAAGATATCATGAGGAGTTTGTGTAGTCTTTCAGCTAGTCTGATGCATATGTGTGGTGTAGTAAAGTGATATGTTTTACAAATATTATACAAATTGTTAATAATAGCAATGTACACATACAAAGAATATTACAACATTTCTGTAAACTTCTTGGATCATTTTTCCCATAGCTGTGCATTTGAAAATGAAGCTCTTGTTGAAATTCTTATGTTATCTTATCTGCAAATTATTAGAATTGTGCAATGAATTTTCTCTTTACAGATTTTCATCCTGCAAATGAAGTTGAATGTTGTTGAATATCAATCAATTTTCTCCATTAAACTCCATCTCGGGAACAAATTTTACTGATGAAATTTTGAATTTTATTTTAATGCAGGGCACCAAGGTTCCTTATGAAAGAGGCCTATCAGTGTAACCCTGGTAACAACCACATCTACCACAGCCAAAAGCTTATCCTTCAGAACAAGCCAACATCTTACCATGAACCACGAGCAATCACCCTGCTGCCACTGAGACCTAAGACATGTCGTCCAAGACTAAGAGGAAACATCACCTCACTAGAGGTAACTTAAAGAATTCACTCTGCAATATTTGGATATTATCTGGTATTGAATTTTAAAGTCTTGTGATACTTCTGTGGTATTGTGTTGTTTTAATATGCCTTAGTTTTATATTAGAAGGTACAAAAGAAATAAACGTCTCTGAGTTCAAAATAAGCAACATCTACCATAGCAACGCGGTTGCTAGGTGGGGAAAAACAAATCTTAAATCTGCTATCGTGCTTACCAATGCATTGACATTTAGATGTTCGCAAGGCCTGCCACAAGCTTTGATCCATTTATGGCACGTCTCTAGATCTTTAGAGTTTTTAGCAAAAGGGATAAACAAAATTCAGTTTGCTAAGTGTTCTATGTAACAGCAATCAGATTTACAAAGCCTGCAGCAGGCCTGTAAGCGCAATTTGTTCTCACTATTTTGCCGTCACCCAGTCTGTGTATGCAGAAATTTGTACAGTAAATTGCATTGACTACATGAGCGCGCGTCGCTAGCTAGTTGTACTGTACCAGTACCACATAGGATGTTTGTCCCACTTAGTTATGCAGATTTTGTTGCTAGGCAAATTCATGCAGTAATTGGTTGAAAAAGCTGTCAATCATCTAACTCAGAGAGATTAAGTGAGATGATCTATCTAACAGATATCCATATCTGATCTATTGTTAATCATAGTAATAATCACCATAATAGAAACAAAATCCATGAAACATTCATCCATGTATTTTCCAATGTGTTCTCATGTGAATATTTTTAATGTCTTAAGTTCAAGCATACAGAAAGTATCCTTATTAAGGCAAAAAGAAATTTTACAAGGCTGTTTTCAAAATTTTGCATTGGTGTCCTGAGCATTTATTGCATCAATATGGTAATTTCCTCAGGATATTAGTCCAATACAAAAAGCCTGTTGGAGCACGATGAAGCTAGTTTTTGTGATTTTCAGTAAACTGTCAATTTTCTTTATCTCCCCAGACTTCTAAACATCCCCATCCATCCTCCAAGAAAAAGGAAGCTGAAACCTCACCAAGGGTGCCAAAAAAACTTCCCCTCATTCCCCTCTCCAGTGCCATGACTGCCCTTGTCCCCAAAATGCCACCTCCCCCCAAATCACAGTCCACATTTTCAAAAGGTGGACAAAAAGTTCAGATACAGACGGCACCCAACATATCACCTCCCACAGTTCGTCCAGTCACTGCGAAGCCCAGGTTGATCAAGCGTATGTCAGAGCATGAGATTGAGATTAAAGGTCAAGTGGAGAAAAAGGATGATGAGAATGATGAAGAAGATACCAATAAAGAGGAATTAACTGATGTCCAGGAAAGGTATTATGTAAAGTTTGATTATTTCTTCTGCCACAGAACTAGCGAAGCCAGGACATGACTTGTCCTTCTCCTTAAAGATTTGTTCCGAACAAATCATAGCCACAGACTTAATGTAGCAACTAATGAGACTACTTAATAACCATACAATAAGGACTTCATCCACTCCTAATTAGATACTCAAAACCAAATTTCACAAAAACCCAGGATCAAATGGAGAGCTAGTACAATAGGGCCATTATAAGGGAAATTTGATCCTAATTGCTTGTGGTTTTCAGAATAAAGAAAATAAAGTGAAAAAGTCTGACCCGACCTGCTTATATGTCAGGTCGGGTCTGACTGTTTAAAACTTTAAGGAGCATAACAACTAATGAAGAGGCATTATTAGCTACAACCATGGTTGAGACAAAATCACTGAAATAATTTTAGCAGCTTTTTCCCACTCCTACTCTTTCATTGTTGTGTGCTTTGCAAGAAAGTAGGGAAATTGTGAATTACAACATTGATGGAGAGAAGCGGAGATTTGTCCCAACTACTTTGGTGATGATTGTAGGTTATCTGAAAACTATCAAATATTAAAAAATTGTTAGAAATTGACCACTTTGCAGCTTTTTCATTTTTGGTAAGCATGCGAAGCATAATGCGAAGCACAATGTGAAGCACAATGCGAAGCATAATGGGAAGCCTAATGCGAAGCCTAATGCGAAGCCTAATGCGAAGCCTAATCACGAAGCACAATCACGAAGCACAAGCACAATCACAGCACAATCACGAAGCACAATCACGAAGCACAATCACGAAGCACAATCACGGCACAATCACGAGCACAATCGCGAAGCACAATCACGAAGCACAATCGAAGCACAATCACGGCACAATCACGAAGCACAATCACTTACAAAGCACAATCACGGCACAATCACGAAGCACAATCACGAAGCACAATCGAGCACAATCGAAGCACAATCACGGCACAATCACGTAAAGCACAATCGGCACAATCACGAAGCACAATCGAAGCACAATCACGAAGCACAATCACGAAGGACAATCACGAATCGCAATCAATCATCGGCACAATCAATCGAAGCACAATCACGAAGCACAATCACGAAGCACAATCACGGCACAATGCGAAGCACAATGCGAAGCACAATGCGAAGCACAATGCGAAGCACAATGCGAAGCACAATGCGGCACAATCGCGGCACACAATGCGAAGCACAATCACGGCACAATCGGCACAATGCGCACAACAATCGACGGCACAATGGGAAGCACAATGCGAAGCACAATGCGAAGCACAATGGGAACCTTTGTAATAGCAATTCTGTCCGTCCGGCCGTCCAGTTGTCCTGAGATTTCCTCAGAAATGTTAAAGTTTTTGAGAATTTCTCAGAAAATGTTAAAGCTTCTTCAGATTTCTTTAGAAAAAGTTGGAGTTTTTTCAGATATCCTTGTGGAAAGTTAGAATTTCCTTGTAAAATGCAATTTTTTTTAGAGACACTTAGGACAGATTGAAGACTATAGTTTCCTTAAAAAGTCTACAAAACATTTGATATTTCCTTAGAAGGTAACTGTAAAGTGATATAATTTTCCAATATTCTCCAGAGATCCTCAAGTGTCTCTCTTGTAGCACTGGAGATTAAAAACCTTAAAATTCTTCAAAATATTTGGGCACCAACAGTAATAAACTCCGCCTTTATTATTGTGTTTACTGCATAAAGATCCTACAGTATATGATCTGATCATACTTTTGTATGCTCAGTCAGGGAGTGTGAGGGGATGTGACTGCATATGGACATAGGGAAGAATGCTATGTGGGACATGGATGGGGGCCATGCGGGACATATGATATAATATATACCATGTGGTATACAACAAGGTTTATAGCAGGCATAATTATTTAACTCCATATTTTTTATTCAACAGTTAATTTGCATATAAGTTATTATATGAACTGACACTTCCATACATAGTATGCTCAATCAGGTACTGATACCTAGGATGATACTTCTAATGGAGCCTACGGGATATCATGTGGTACATGGGGTGGGATGTCGTGTGGAACAGGGTGGAGTGCCATGTGGGATATATGGTGGAGTGCCATGCAGGACATAGGATGGAATCCCATTGGATAAGATGTCATGTGGGACATGGGATGTCATTTGGGACATGGGGTGGGATGCTGTGTGGGACATGGGGTGGGATGCCACGAAAAACACAGAGTATGACATAGGTTGGGATGCCATGTGGGACATTTGGTAGGAGGCTATGTGAGACATGGGATGTGATGCCATATGTGAGGCATAAAGTATGATGGGAATATGTGGAACATATAGTGGGACATAAGGTGAAATGCCATGTGGGATTTGCGGGAAGCCACTGATGCAGGAATATAAGGTGGGATGACATGAATATAGGGCGGGATGACATGTGGGACACAGAGAGGGATGCTATGTAGGACATACGGAGGGATGCCATGTGGGACATGGTTGGATTAATGTGGGACATAGGATGGGATCCATGTGGGACATAGGGTGGGATGCCATTTGGTCATAGAGTGGTATGCCATATGGGACATACTGTACATGTTTGGTGGAATGCCATGTGGGAGATATGGTGGAATGCCATGTGGGACAAGGGATGGGATGGGATCTCATGTGGGACATAGGGTTGGATGCCATTTGGGACATGGAATGGGATCCATGTGGGACACAGGGTGAGATGGCATGTGGGTCATTGGATAGGATGCCATGTGGGACATGTGGTGGAATGCCATGTGGGACATACTGTACATGTTTGGTGGAATGCCATGTGGGAGATATGGTGGAATGCCATGTGGGACAAGGGATGTGATGGGATCTCATGTGGGACATAGGGTGGGATGCCATTTGGGACATGGGATGGGATCCATGTGGGACACAGAATGGAATGGCATGTGGGTCATTGGATGGGATGCCATGTGGGACATGTGGTGGAATGCCATGTGGGACATGTGGTGGAATGCCATGTGGGACATATGGTGGAATGCCATGTGGGACATGGTAGAATGCCATGTAGGAGATATGGTGGAATGCCATGTGGGACATGTGATGTCATGTGGGACATGGGGTCGGATGCCACGTGAACATGGGATGCCATGGGGGACTTAATGTAAGATGCCATTTTTATAATTGGCTGGGCATATGATCTGGGTGTTAATTTACATGGGCATGCAAACCATGACGTTATTTACCGTTTTAGTTCAGATTTGTAATGTTTTAGCCCCCCGGCATAGCATAACTTTCATTGTCAATGTGCCCTTAAGCCTCATCAAACAATCAATCAATCGAATTAACATTTGAAACAGGATGATGTCTGCTCCCATTAAGCCAACTCAGACATTTGATGCAATCTAGAAACTAATTTAGTGTTTATCTTCAAAGCAAACAACCAGCTCAGATGAAGTCCACTTTCCTGAATGAAGTCTCACACCCATTGTTTATTTATTTCAGAAGATAATTGAACTGACAAGAATGAAGCAGCTGATGAATGTGTGAAGTGTGTGGTCATGTCAAATAACATTTGGCTGGTGGATATATGTAGCTTGGGAATTTTCTACCTACAATCTTGGACAAAAGTGTTGGAACAGTTGAGCGTCGCAAAGAGCTAAATATTTAGTGTTGTGATTTGTGGTTGTTGCCTTCGTTGAGTTTGAACTCCCCACCCTCCCCCTCTCTTTTCCAATGTTGGATTTTCTGTGATTTAGCCTATATAATAAATAAAAAACATTGGATGGGGGGGGGTATTTTTAAAATGTCCTAAGAATAACCAAAAAATAATAATTAAAAATGAGAATATACAGACTGAAGAACCACTAAGCAAAGGTGCCATTATTTATGATATTCTATAGTTAAGAAATAAATGCAATTGCAAGCCCATTGTTGGGTAATAACAGGCAAGCCCAACAATTTTAAAAATTATGGGCGAGGTGAAGCTGAGCCCATTATTCTTTAAATTATTTGGGCGAGCCATAAAATGAAAATATTTTGCAATTATTTGGCAAAAAATAACAAAAACTTAGACAAAAGTGAAATATTATTTTTAATGAAATTGGACATTCACATACAGCATATGGGCAAGCTATCTTATTTGTTTATTCATAAGCAATTGTATCAACCAATCACAAATTGTTGTTTCTGTCTGTATGCGCGCATGCATGATGACATTTATGACCGATGACCATGAATGACAAAGTATCTGTAAAGAAAGAAGGATATCAGCTTCTGTCAGCGTTTATTTACTCAATTAACAATATGTTTGAGATAATTTACAATAACATTTCAACTTACAAATTCCAGGGCTACATTTTAGATGGCAATAGCGAAAGTATATTTGCGAAATTGAAGAATAGCACCAACTGTTTTTTACAGTTCTTGAAACAGAACTGAGGGCCTAAGCTTATCATAACTTAGTAACGCAATGTACTACTGAAGAGCTTAGCTTTGAACTTTGTGGCTGTCTCAGGATCCATTTTATTTAACCCAATATACCCAACAAAATACCGCAAGTTATAGCAGTCACAGATAAGAAGATAATTGTATTCAAAATAAAAACCTAAGTAAGAACCTTATCGCCCATTGACACTAGTACAGCAATGTTTATCTTTAAATTTTCTTTACAGTTACAGACTCTTTAACGCTAGGCCTAGTTGTTGTTGTTACATAGTGTTAGTGTATGTGTTGTACAATCTCAATCTCTGTAGGCCTATGTATGCTGTGTTGCTAATGGCTGGTGTAAATTGGAACCTGGAAGAATATTTGTGGAATTCTTATTTTTCTGATCAGTAATATTGACTTGATTCAAGACTGTTTAACAAAGATGCACTCAGTGTATTAACTTACACTTTGATAGAAGTTGAGAACATTTTACCCCATACCTAGCTCCTTCCCGCATGGCAATATAATTGTAGGTTAATAGGATGCAAATTTATGCAAATTAAGGGTTTGAATATTCAGTAGTGTGGAAAAATTGTAATTTGCATATGCAAATAGCCTGTTCGATGAGTAATAACTGAGCCGCTTGCATATGCAAATGAGCCTTGTCAGCCAATCAGAAACCTAGAAGAAAAAAAAATTGGCAGTAGAGGTGATAGAATAAAGAATAGAAAGGTTTGTTCTTTAGAGCAGTACACATTTTTACGTAGTGTTCCAAAGAGTTTTGTCCAAGACTAGCTGGGAGGATTTGCTTCAATTATTCTTATTACAATTCAATCCTCAAGTTATTGACCAATCACTAAAGGGATGGTTATTTGAGAAAGAACTGGGAGTTAGCTCATGGCCACCTTACACATAACTGCTTTACTATCGTGGCCATTTTGGTGTGAAATTAATTGTAATATATTCTAGCTCATGTAGCTAATTCGACCATTGTACACCCATGGTAAAAACCAGTTCACCTGCCCACTGAGAACATTAGGAGCCACAAAATGTGACACTTGGGACTTGTAGGAAAGATTGTCATTTTGAAACATTCTAACAAATAGTAGAATTTTGTTATCTGAACATATCAGGCATGGACAACTGCAACAAAATTGTTTTGTTATAATTTAATGGTTGTGTTTCTCCTAGCCTCAAGAAGAAAAGACCATCTTCAGCTGCGAGCAGCATCACATCAGAGGAAAGTGAGCTCCTTGGAGGACTTCGGATGGAGAGCCTCCTGGATGGTCTCTACCACGAGAAGAAAGCTGGTGGGTTCTTCATGAAGTATCTAGAGAAGACAGGAAATGAGGTAATGTTATATCCAGTAAAAATGATCTTGAACGGTAAAGTGTGACAGATCTTTAGAGAATGATCTTGAAGGGTAAAGTGTGACAGATCTTTAGAGAATGATCTTGAAGGGTAAAGTGTGACTGATCTTTAGAGAATGATCTTGAAGGGTCAAATGTGACAGATCTTAAGAGAATGATCTTGAAGCTTAAAGTGTGACAGATCTTTAGAGAATGATCTTGAAGGGTAAAGAGTGACAGATCTTTAGAGAATGATCTTGAATGGTAAAGTGTGACAGATCTGTAATGAATGATCTTGAAGAGTAAAGAGTGACAGATCTTTAGAGAATGATCTTGAATGGTAAAGTGTGACAGATCTGTAATGAATGATCTTGAAGAGTAAAGAGTGACAGATCTTTAGAGAATAATCTTGAAGGGTCAAATGTGACAGATCTTAAGAGAATGATCTTGAAGCTTAAAGTGTGACAGATCTTTAGAGAATGATCTTGAAGGGTAAAGAGTGACAGATCTTTAGAGAATGATCTTGAATGGTAAAGTGTGACAGATCTGTAATGAATGATCTTGAAGGGTAAAGAGTGACAGATCTTTAGAGAATGATCTTGAATGGTAAAGTGTGACAGATCTGTAATGAATGATCTTGAAGGGTAAAGAGTGACAGATCTTTAGAGAATGATCGTGAAGAGTAAAGAGTGACAGATCTTTAGAGAATGATCTTGAAGGGTAAAGTGTTACAGATCTTAAGAGAATGATCTTGAAGGGTAAAGTGTGACAGATCTTTAAAGAGCGATGTCTAAAGATCTAGCAAGCATATTCATCTCACACAACAGAGAACACAAATGTAAAGAAAGTTGCAATTTTTTCCATTCAGCATATTTTAAAATCTCTAGCTATCTAATTGAAAAAGACTTAAATTGAAAAAGACTTGAATTTCTTTTTTGTTCAATTTTTTTCCAGGTGCCTTAATCCAACCCTCGACAATTGCATTTGCTTTGTGATCGCCAACTAAGAAAAAACTGGCGACCATGCTCCCTTATTTCCAAAATTTTGATCAACAAAATTGTTAAGTTACTCACCAGTACCAAAACGTGTTTTAAATTATAATTTTAAATAAAAAAACCTTTCTTTCCCAGACGTTTTTCCTGCATGAATGATTTAACTTCATACTTTAATGACAACTCTTTTTCATTTCAAAAACACACAAAACACTTATCAAAAGTTAAGACTGATTGCAGAGCAAACAGTAGATCATTTTTCATCAGGAAAATGATCATATTTTTTTTTTCAGGCACCTCTCTGCATGTATTACGTGTGCTAAGAGGACTATGTACCTAACATTCGTTCGTATGATTACTGTTGCTCAGTGATATGATATTCTACATATTGTATCGGCGCCATGGGCTTCTGGGGTCAACTTGAAGTTACAGACAGGAGTAAAAATTCAGAATTAGGATTGTCAGTAAAAAAATTGTTATGATTACTTTTTTGAACTCAAAATAATTTTCAGTTTTGATTGAATTTCAACATCAAAAGAATGAATGGGATGTATGTATATGTGTAAAGGCAACAGTAGCAAAATTGCTTTAAAATCTATTAAAACAGTTCTTATATCTCAAGCATCGATTTGATTATTTTATGCAAATTTCATGTTAATGCATTGACATTTAAGGACATAGGCAGCGATCCGGGGGAACGGGGATGGGGGAATCTCTCTCACAATAATTTTAGCATTTGTTTTACACTTTTAATTGCCATGGCAACCATGGGGACAGGAATTGTCGAGGGTTGCTTTAATCACATTCTCTTTACGTTTATGTTGACAGCTTGCAATGAACTGTTTACACTGCTGGCATGAACTGCAGGAATATCACTCACTGTTTTATGATGACATCTTCAGCCCCTATGAACTTGCGAGAAAAGCTCAGGTAAAGTATTGACCCAACATTATACATTCTGCAAGTAAATTTGTAGAAAGACCTGAGCACTCCTAAAATTGTATTTTCCACTTGTAACCAAATGATGAATATCACCCATGCTATTAAAGATTTTTTTAACTTTTTATTATTGTCTGTTGAATGCTATGGACATTTTGCTGGAGTACTTTCCAGAATACGTGTATTCTTCCAAAGAGCAGTAACTGATTCAGAGATGTGAATAATTAGATTTATAAAGTGTCAATTTATATATTTGAAAAATACCATGTTACAGAATTATAATTAAGCTCTTGTGTCTGAAGCTGTGTTTCCAGTACATTCCTTTTGAGGTCTTGTGACGTTTTAAGGAATTGTAGTCGGAAGCAGTTGCCCTTGTAAAGAAAAAAGTTTCAGCAGATTATGGAGAAAAAAATAATTATATTAGCTAGTAGCAATAAATTACTGCCTTAATTTAATAAATTTGCACAATTATTCAAGTAAGTAGAGTCAAGTGAACAAACAAATCAAAATGTCCCTTGTGACTTTTTTGAGGCAGTGCAGGAAACATTTGTCCTAGTTGTGAAGAAAATTTTATTTTACTTGGAACAAAAATATTTTTTGAGTAATCACAGCTTCATAGCGCATATATATATGCACAGGGGCGTAGGTAAAAAAAATTATTGGGGGAGGGGGGTGAAGTAATATTTTCCAACAAATCTTTGATGGCGTAGGCGTCAATGCTAGTGTGAAGCGCTAGTCCAAACGGCGTGGGGTCTAATGACCCACCTTATGGCCCCTAGTGGGGTCCAGGAGCGAAGCCCGGTAGGGGAGCTTTGAGATTTTAGGCATTTTATGGCTGATATTTTATTTAAAATCAACACAGATTTACATGGTAATATCACCCCAAAACAGCATGGAAACTTAACTATGTAGACCTCTATATATTTCCATTTTTCATGGGGACTTTCTCTTTTAAAACTAAAAAACCAGCACTCATTTAGGTACCATTTGTTATGAACTACAGAAGAAGAAAAAATGCAATTTTGAAATTGTTTATCTCATCACTATTGACCAACAAATATTTTGCTCCATGTTATTATGAGTTATCTCTACAAACACTCTTGTTGACTTTATCTTGTACCAGTCAGTTTGTTCACAATTGATAATGGAAGCCATTGGGTGTATGAAAATCTTAATTAAATAATAGCAACACTTCATTCCCGACATCATAATAGATCACCATTCCGAGTCAAGTATTTTGCCTGTATGTCTGATAATTAAATATTCATGTCTGTATGTGACTCAACATGCAACAGGCGTCATTTATCTTGTTAGTAAATTGCACAAACTATTTTGCACAAAAACCTGGACACTTGTGATTAATTCCATAAAATTAAAATAGATAACAACATCAACGAGATCTAGAATTGTAGCTAAGCTCATGTGCCCCTGTCAGAGCCTGATTACTATGGAGCAGCACTGCAGGGTGCAACTACCCAGTGTCGCAAAAATTCGAGTACAATTTTGAGTATAATTTTCAGAAATTATGCCAAGGAAATTGTGAGCCTGTGGTCCTTGAAAAATTAAAACTTAACCCTAAATTGATGAAAGCCCAAAACAAAAAGTTCCCATCAAATGTGTAGGTACTATGATCTGACCTCTCAGGCACAATTTGACCCTCGTTGTCGTGGTGCCAATAAGCTCTCATCAAACAAACAAACAACAATCTTTAAAGTATAAGTTTTCGACAATGGAGGAAAGTAATAAAATTACCAATTTTCCATTCCAAATCTAATATCAAATTAAAGAAAGGACCCCCACTTAAGATATAAGAAATATAATCAGATATTCTACCACTTATTTTCAATATTATGCAAGAGAGGTGTATCTTGAATAGACTTTTACAAAACTAAAAACTTTACTTAAAAATAATTTTTCATATATAAAAGATGACTGATGCAGCTGCGGCTGCCACAAATGGATTAACTGGGGCATTAAAAGTTTCAAATGTATGCACTCCTTTTGAAAGTAGATCCTTAGGATATTTCACATTATGGTTTTTCCAATAGTCATCAAAATTTGGGTTACAGTCCACATTGTAACTTAGTTCTGACAGGTCTTTTGCGTTTTTTCTCCATCCTGACTGTGACAAAACTTGCTTTCTCGTAAATTGTTATACCAGAGTAATATGATTATACCATTAGAATCAAAATTGACGTAGTTGATGAAAAGTGGGACTCAGAGATCCTCTACCTGCCAACTTGCAGCAGCCACAAGTTGCCATGGTTATAAGGGACGAGGGTGTTATCAGTCGTCTCACTGCTTGAAACAATATTTTCAATTGTGATTTAATTCAACAAGTTGAAAATAACATCTGCAGTCTTGTACAGACAAGGAGTGAGTTGATGTGTGTATGTCAGTGTGTTTAATCATGTGAATATTTTTTCTCTGTAAATTAAGAACAAAGAAGTTTAAATGTGCATTGATTAGCGATGAACATAGAGTTAATGAAGTTTCGTTTAACAAGGTTATAAACAATTAAATTTTCCGACAAAGTTCAACTTTCCCCGATATAACTATTTTTTTGGCATGGCTTTTATTTCCAATTGTTCATCTCATTATGGAAGATTGGTGAAAATTTTCCGACAAAGTCACAATTTTCGATAAAAATCGTGTGACACCCCCACACACCCCACGGTCGCTACGCCCCTGTATTCATATTGTAGACGCAATTGTAGATAGAGAATTTTACAAAGACTATAAAATATGCTCTCAGGGAAACAGTAATGCATCTCAAGTAAACATCTAGTGCTATAAACATTTATCAAAATATAATTATTTTATTAAATTAATTTTGATTAGGTCAGTTTTTGGGTTATTAACATACATAATTAGGATGAAGTAATGAGTTTTAAATTTTTTTTTTTTTCTATAAGCACATATGGGAAACTTGCTGTCATATCTCCACTTTCCCATAATATCTGTGATTTGTTTCCATTTTACTGTGATGAATCTACATCTCTACTTGCCTCTTCAGTCCATCCACTCCAAGTTTGTTGTGGAAGGATGCTTCTATGACATCCACTGCTCAGATGATGTACGGTATCAGGTCTACAGGCAGGTGCTTCCACCATTTGAGGAACTATTTGACTATGCGGAGGAACACATCTTTCAAGTGTTGGTCAGTCCTTGGTCAGAAATGAAAGGTTCTGATAAGGTTCTTTATGACAAGGTTAGTAATATTACTACTTATATCCATATGATTTTGAACTTTTCTGTGAATTTTTATTGTCCATGAATTTTAATGATTACTTTTTTGAACTCAAAATAGTTTTCAGTTTTGATGGAATTTCAACACTAAAAGGATGAAAGGGATGTATGTATATGTGTAAAGGTAACAGTAGCTGAATTGCTAAAAATCTATTAAAACAGTTCTTAAATCTCAAGCATCAATTTGAATATTTTATGTAAATTTCATACCCATGCATAGACATAGGCAGCAATCCTATTGGGAAATGTTTCCCCCCCCCCCCTTAATAATTTTGTTGAGGGGAAACAGATATCATTATTTATATCCCCCGTAAAAATAAAGCCTTATATAAAGTCTATATGGCTGGCCAAACTACTGTCTGTTCATCCCTCCCAATGTTGAAAGGAAATCGCCACCACTGTTTAAGGATAATATTTAGCATTTGTGTCACACTTTAGCAATTGCATAGTAATTTATACACACTACAACACCTAAATGCATCATAGACATCAGTACTTTCATTGTGATGACTTTATGATTAACAATGTCAGTTTATACATTCATTGCCTCATTAAAGGTCTGTGGATGTGTTGGAAATTTAGTTTAGAAATGTATGACTTTATGTGCAAGATAGGAGCCCACAGAAAATTCATCATGCTGCGTTGAATATTTTCTTCAAGCAAAAGAAATGATTTAATGAAGAATGATGAATTTTGAGCATGATAATTTTACAATAGACACTATTAGTTAATTGGATTTATTGTCTCATGAAATGTCCAAGAAATATCAGCTTTTGAAATTTATGATTTATGTACGATATAGGAGCCCACAGAAAAAAATTGTTCATGCTTATTTTCTTTCATTTGAATTTTAGATTCAGTTAACAGAAGAGGATAGGCAGTTGCAAGGCGTTAAATCCAAGCACCTTCAGAGACTGCAGAGAAAGTTGAACAGAGAGGTACTGCATGTTAGTTTGTGCATCAAAAAGATTAGAACAAAAAACATCAGCTAAACTAAACCTCTTTATCCTACAAAAAACATGAAAGCAATAAGTCATAATAATTATTCATTCAATTTAAATGAAAAAATGAGCAAGTAAAATTGTTATCATAAATGCATTGTGTGATATGCCTTTTGACTTAGCCACTCATAACTTACCTTTTGAAGGAATATTTGGAGGAAAAAGAGAGGGGGCATATTATTCTGCGGTCCCGAAAGTGTGGAGACCAATCTCTTGCAAGATCAAATACTTTTAGTTTTGTTTTCATCTTAATGTTTTTGTTGTAATTTTGCATTTTGGGTTTCTCAAAACGAGTGAAGGCTAAGTTCTTGAAACGTGGGAGGGACATAATCCCTTTCCACTGCCCTCTCCACTGGGTCCCTATAATATTTGATTACACTTTTCTTGCACTTGGTCATTTATTGTATGAGTATTCAAATCTATCATAACTTTTTTAGTGCGGATACTTTTTGGTTAGCATGGGAAGCATAATGCGATACTATGTAATGGCGATTTCGTTTACAGTTTTTAATGAAAGTTCTTCAGAAATGTTAAAGTTTTTTGAGAATTCCTCAGAAAATGTTCAAGTTTCTTCAGAGATCCAGAAAAAGTTAAAGTTTCTTCAGATGTCCTTATGGAAGGTTAGAATTTCCTTACAAAATGTTAAAAAAATTCAGAGACGCTCATGACAGATTGAAGACTAGTTTCCTTAAAGAGTCTACAAAATATGTGATATTTCCTTAGAAGATAATTGTGAAATGATAAAATTTTCCAATATTCTTCAGAGATCGTTATGCGTCTCTCTCGTAGCACTGTAAATATAATTTTTTTAAAATATTGGGCACCAACGGTTGTATCAGGCATGATTATTAAACTCTATTATTGTGTTTATTTGCATAAATTGCTACAGTATATAAACTGACAAGACTTTATTTTGTATACTCACTCAGCAAGTGTGACAGGATGTGATTGCATATGGACATAGGGAGGGATGCCATGTTGGACATGGATGGGGCCATGAGGGACATATGATATAATATATACCATGTGGTATACACCAATGGCTATATCAGGCATAATTATTTAATTCTGCCTTTTTTTCTTATTCAACAGTTCATTTGCATATAAATTATTATATGAACTGACACTTTCATACATAGTATGCTCAATCAGGGACTGTGATACTTAGGATGAGACTTCTTATGGAGCCTATGGGACGTCATGTGGGACATGGGGAGGGATGCCATGTGGGACATGGGGAGGGATGCCATGTGGAACATGGGGTGGGATGCCATGTGGAACAGGGTGGAATGCCATGTAGGATATATGGTGGAATGCCATGTGGGACATGGGATGGTATTGGATGCCATGTAGGACATTGGGTGGGATTACATGTGGGACATGGGGTGGATGCCATGAGTAATACAGAGTGTGACATAGGTTGGGATGCCATGTGTGACATAAGGTAGGAGGCTATGTGTGACATAGGGTATGAGGACATGGGATGTGATGCTATGTGGGACATAAAGTAGGATGTCATTGGGACATTAGGAAGGATACCATGTGGAACATATGGTGAGATCCAATGTGGGACATAAGGTGGGATGCCATGTGGGACATCATGTGGGAAGCCTCTGATGCAGGTTATAAAGTGGGATGCCATGGGGGACATAGGGAAAGATGCCATGTGGGACACGGAGGAATGCCATGTGGGACATAGGGAGGGATGTCATGTGGTACATATGGTTGGATTAATGTGGGACATATGGTGGGATGCCATGTGGGTCATATGGTAAAATGCCACATGGGACATTTGGTCGAATGCCATGTGGGACATATGGTGGAATGCCATGTGAGACATACTGTATGGTTGAATGCCATGTGGGTGATATGGTGGAATGCCTAGTGGAAGATATGGTGAAATGCCTAGTGGGGGATATGGTGGAATGCCATGTGGGACAAGACATGGGATGGGATGTTATTTGGGACATGGGATGGGATCCATGTGAGACATATGGTGGGATGCCATGTGGGTCATAGGATGGGATGCCATGTGGACATATGGTGGGCTAAGGGATGGGAAGTCATGTGAGACATGGGGTGGGATGCCATGTGGGACATGGGATGCCATGTGGGACTTGGTGTAAGATGACATTTTATAATTGGCTGGGTCATATGATCTGGGTGTCAATTTGCATGGGCATGCAAACCATGAGGATATTTACTGTTCTAGTTTTAAAGATCAGATTGCTCAACCTGAACTCACAGAGTGGCACATAATACTTTTTTGTTCAAAATTTGCATGAATTAAGACAACAATGCCCTCAATTTGAGGGTTTGTGGTTCTTTACTGCTGTCTCTTTTTGATAAGAGCTGCACAAGATTCTTTCCATTTAATCAATCAATCAATCAGTTAATTAGAAATGATTTGACATATCAGTCACTTCCAAACAATTTATTTATCATCGATCAATTCATTGATCATCAATCAATTCCTTCCATTTGATCAATCAGAGAATGATGACACCTGATTTTGGCTTTGAGTGTGAGGATGAGGAAGCCAGACGTGAGGCTCACTATGCCACCCTGGCTGAGAAGGTCCCACCGGAGTACAAGGATTTTGATTTCAATAAGTTAATTCATAACAGAGTAGAAATGGAACAGTTCAGAAATTTTCTTGGTAAGTATCAAACATTATTTCTTTTATTATAGAAATATTGTGTATTTACTTCAAGTTATATCTTACCTTCCATGCTATAGATATGCAATCTGGTCTAATGACCTGATTCTAATGCACTTCTAACCGACCTTAAAAACATAGTTACCAGCCCAGCCGTAACCTCCATAATACCTCTAACATCCCTCACTTCTTTTCAGTGTGTGACATCGCTGGAACTGGCCAAGAAATATATTTTAATTTGTTCCTTTTTCTAACAATTTTCGTCCTTGCAGCTCCTACCATGCAGGTTTTCCCTGTTTGGTATTTTCTTCTAGCCTTTTCAAGTCACCTGAGGTAAGACAAGGTGGCCATGAGACCGGGAGATATGCGGTCCAACTCACAGGACTTTCCTGCATTTAGATTACACTTAAGACTTAAGTTAGACTGTTTTTGCTTTCACATGTGCAAACGGATGGCTAGATGAGAAAGTCCCACTCTGCGGCAGGTGTTTTTAGTCCTTAGAGCACCTGGTGTGCTTGTTTTGAGGACCCCATTTCCTTGGGTTGATGTGTTTTTCACCCCAGGCCCCTGCCCTACCACGAGGATAGCTTAGTGTTATACAGTGCATATGTATTAACATGTTGGGATGTCTTTAGTACAAGTTCGTATGCATTAGGCTAACTTCTCATTTCGATGTTGGCATATACGCAAGAGGTAGACATCACCACAGGATGAGTGAGGAGTCAGCTTTAACCAGCTCCAAGGAGCTGCAGTTATTACAAGAGAGCCTATATATTATTTTTCATTACCATACAGAGCATGAGTTCATACCTTTTGCATATTATTAAAACAAAGTTTTTGATTAATAAACTCAATTTAGGGGGCGCTGAAGAGACCTGAGGGGGTTTCCTTGCGCCCCTCCCTTTCAGAACGATTTATTTTTTCCCTTTATCTTCACAGACACCAAGATCACAAATTTTTCAGATGTAAGTCTATCTGATTCTTTTTTCTGGTGTACTAAATTGCTGTGGCTTGAATCATACCATGTTTGACGTGTTCCGCAATCCCGTCTCGCCCATGTAGGGATCGTAAGTTCATCCCTCGTAGGGGAGCTTTGGTGTAAGTTTACATATATATATATTTATTTTCAAATGCCAAGAGGCGCTTCATGTTAAATATATCATGTCTCATTATAGAGCTCTCAGAGTTTTCTGCTTATACCATGACCCACGGCTCGACGCTACTGAGCCGCGGAGGTCTGAGACAGTAGTTTACTTTGTTAACTTATACTGACTTATCTCCTAAGGCTCCTGACTCAATGCTACTGAGTTGGCAGGGCCACGGGATAAGGTCTGTTGAACGTAAGTTATTTCTGAAACTATATTGATCAGCTAAGCTGCATCTTAATGACTTAACTTAGAATAAACCACGCAATACTAGTTCCCACGTCTTGACGATACTGAGTCAGTGGGGTCTAGGTAGTGGTGGGTGACTCCTTTTTACACTGTTGTGGACCACGGTTCCGTGTAGGGACCGGTAGGGTTACAAAGGGTGGCATTTTAAGTGATTTACAAGTAATTTTACAGCTCGCTGTAGTGTAGAGCCACTAGATTAATTCCACGGGTCCATACGGGTCTGCACAGCTTCGGTGAGCGGCTGCGTATCCTTATGGCTCCATGGGTCCGTGATATGGGTCTATTGCACAGCTCCATACGGGTGCATACGGCTCCGTATCCAAGCTTTACGGGCCATATGGCTCCAGTGACCGGGTCCGTATGGTTTAATAGTATTTGAAGGGGATAATGTACAACGTACGATGAACCCAGAAGTAGACCCACTAGCTGAAGCTATGCAGTTAAATGATAAGAAAACAATCTCCACAAGAAGAATAGCATCCCGAGAGCTATTTTCTTCTTGTTACTGTAGCCATCAGCTATATAGTTCCACGGCCATGCGAACTACCATAGTAAGTTTTGCGTGTTGAATGTTACGTTTCCGCTAAACACTCACTAGTATCATGGACACGGAGGACAGGTCCCCAGTGTCAGTGCGTTATGCACCCGCGATGCGTCGCATGTAAGCTTTTTATTAGGTTTAATACGCTCGGAAATATCCATCTCACGTCTTACGCGTGCAGATTGTGCTGTAACTCGAACCCGTGCACTCTCTGCAGTGACTGGGATTAAGCTGCATGGCTGGAGCATAGACTCCACCACAATCAGCACCTGCAAAGAGTGGCCGAGAGGGCAGAGAAGTCTTCTCCACCACCACCCAAGTCTAAGCAGCAGCACCTACCCGACAGGGAGGCGAGGCCACTGCCTACACTTAGTAGTGCACCCGGTGACGAGCCCCTGCAGCTAAGTAGGCATTCCTCACACATACACCTTTTGCATCAGACGCTTCGGCAGAGCCCTGCACTTTCCGGGCTTCCGTCCCACCAGTACTGTCCTCACCTAAGCGAGGCAGGCCTCGGACAAGGGACAGGGAGCAGGATAGTAGACACAAAAGAAGAAGGAGTCGAAGGTACAAGTCCTCTTCACTCTCTTCTCCCCCTTCCTCGGCCTCCCCTAAGCCCAGGCGGAGGCAAAGGAAGCGACATATTGGAAACCTCCTGGAGGATGCCTCATTCATGGACACGCTTGAGACTTTGGTTTCTGAGGCGATGGAGCAGAGGCTGCTGCCTTCTGCATGATGCCGCACTGGATAGGACCCCCGCACACTTACGGGTACCGGACGATGTCCTCTTCCCGCCGCCCCCTCTGGTGGACCCTTGCTACAGGGGGAGCGGATCCCCCAGCTCTTCGATTTCCTGGAACAGGAGATTAAGCTGGAAGTAGTGGAAGCACCTCTCATTGAGGCTTGTGCACGGTCTTAGTGCAGATTACTCCCTACAGTCCATAGGAAAGCAAAGCTGACCAGGGTACAGCATTGGGCCAGGACCCCCTGCCAAGGACTGGACGGCTTACAATAAAGAGATTGACCAGGCCAATTGGGTCCAGCCAGCTGCTTACCAGTTGCTCGTAGGCACCCTCCTCGATCCCGGACAGAGTATGACAATTCCTCCGCAAGCCCGTGAGCGGCACCCCAGTTGTGTCAAGCTCAGCGGCCAGGGTCAAAAAGTTTATTGACCCTGCGGTCCAGTAGAGCGAAGAGTCCCTCAAAGCTGTTGACCAGGCCTTGCGACAGGGCTTTAAGTTCCATGGGTATGGTACATGATGTATGGGTTGGACTCGTTCCTGCGCAGACATCTGCTGGCCGATGTCATCCCAACAACCACACCTTTGTTAGACGGGCTTTGGTGATCGACGCATCAGTAGACCAACTCGCTCGAGCCTCTATGAAGGTGGCCATGGAGAGGGGCGAGAATCTTCTCCCCCTTCTTGGCCACACAGGCGGACCTTGGGCAGTTGCTGACGGAAGGTCTGGACCTCTTCGTAGGTTGCTCCTGAGACGTCCTGTCGTGCCAGGCCGGCTGACACGACGATCTTAGGAAGACTAAGAAGCTGTTGGCGATGGCGAAGCCTTTGTCATCTACACCCTCACATCCCGGGCCCCAGCCTCTGCAAGGGGCAGAGGTGCGGCTACTCAGCAGTGGGTTCCACACAGCTTCTCTCACTCGCCGGGAGTCTACTTCATGCACCAGCAGAGTGACGTGACAGAGAGCGTCGATGCTCCTTCCTCTCTGCATGCAAAGCAGGTGCCTTTTCCTCACGAGGGTTGAGAAGGGGCAAGGGGCAGCGCCTTTGATCCACCCTGATGCCCTCGCTGATGGGCGGTCATGTCGGGGGGGGCTTCTGAGGAAATTCACCGAGACATGGGAGAAAGTCACAACAGACAAGTGGGTGTTCAAAACTATTCGGCTGGAGTTTTCTCTCGGGCAACTAACCCATGTTCAGTTTGTTTTGCTTTGGTTATTACTAACAGGTTATTCCTTGTTCCTTTGTTATAACTTGGAGTGGCTTACTATTTTATAGTAATACCTATTTAGAGGTTTTTCGTCCTTAAGAGGATAAGGAATCTAATCCTTTATGTCAGATCAAACTAGTGCGAGTATTAGGACCAGTCTTTTGAAAATTGGGCTTCGACCTGAACTCCTTTCCTTCTATTTCTCGGTTACAATCTGATTGCATATTTATAGCATGGAAAGTAAGATATAACTTGAAGTAAATTTACCCCGCTAAGCGTAGCGGGGATATTTACGAGAGTTATACTTACCTTCCATGCGTCCCAGCTCGCCTCCCCTCTCATTCAAGCCTCGGTGGAATGTTAAGTGAGAGATGTTAGAGGTATTATGGAGGTTAGGGCTGGGCTGGTAACTACGTTTTTATGGTCGGTTAGAAGTGCGTTAGAATCAGGTCCTTGGACCAGATTGCATATTTATAGCATGGAAGGTAAGTATAACTCTTGTAAATATCCCCGCTATGCTTAGCAGGGTAAATTTGTTGTGAAGAATAACAATTTTTAGAATTTTGTTCTTCATATTATGATGAAAAAATGGTTAGAAATACCTTGAAATAATTCATCTCAATTTACAGAGTTCCTTTAATTTGCAAATTTTCAATCCACCTTAGTTTCCAACCTGATTATGTTTGAAACGTGTTTGCAAAAGTCTTCACTTTAGATGAAAAAGACTGCCAAACTTCTTTGAAGCAGTTATTTACATTAATATTTTCTGTATGTTATGTTTGTAATTGCCTGTGCTCAGGCAACTGGGAGGATAAAGTAAATTGATAAAGAGTCTGATTCATGTCTTTTTTCAAGAAATATGAAGTGAGGATTAAAAAAACCAAATTGAATTAAGATTGAATTCATTTGACATCAACAATTTGCATAATTTATAAGTAATTAAGTCTTAAATCAACAGAAGGAAGGTGAGAGGAAACTCCTCAGATTTGTTTTGACTGATTTATGGTTTTTTAGCCTTCTTTGAGGCAATCTAGCACATATTTCCTTAAGGTGTGTAATGTCTAAGCATATATGATGACATCCTTTCCAGATACTTCTGATGACACCAAACAATGAGCAAACAGAAGAATTTAATAAACAAAATTGTTTTCACTTGAATACTTCTTCAAATTATGTACATATAACAAAGCAAAACATTTCATTTCTAGATTGTGGTGTGCACAGTTTTACTCTCCTAATGTTATGGTACCAGCTCAAGATCAGTTACAGTTTTTTTTTAAGTTACATTAAGATTATTTTCCTTGCGTCATTCCATATAGAAATACAGCTTATGTGACATGTTTTGGTGCACTATTATTTGTTCTCCTTCGCTATGATTATCTTCTATCGCTTCTGTTATTGGGTTATTACTGTTTTGATCAAATGTTATCCTTGACTATGATTTTGTATTATTGTTTAATCCCTTTATACCGTCGTGAAACAGCCTTCTTTAAATAGAAAAGAATTGCATACGGTTCTGAATTGTTGATCAAAAACCTTTCCAAATATTCATCAAGACATTCACAATACATTTTATAGGTTGAATATATTCTATTTCAGCATCAATAAATCCCAGTTAAAATATTTTCATAACGATTCAATGAATACTTACATGTTCTTTTGCAGACAGTTTTATGTCACGCCATTAACTTTGCTGATAATTCAAGACGTTTAATAATTCAGACGTTTAAATAATTAATACATTAATCATGTTTGGAAGGCTTCAAAACCTCGCATCTAGAAACCAATGTAACCAGTTACTCTTTAATGCCAAAATTCAATCAATTTAGGAGTTGTTTCCTACATCCAATTTCAATACTGACTTTTCAGCACATTTCCCCAAATAACTTAAACACTCAAGGCTTAGTATGTTTCTTCTATAAGTATATCATTTCACCTTGTCTGACATGCAGCTTGAAAAAGTTTTCCTCAAAATCAAACTTAACTCCACCTTCTTAGTTTCATCTCTCTCGAGTGCATGCTTGCAACTGATCCACCCTTAAATTTTACTCTAGGTACATAAACAAATTATGCATAAAATAAGAATACTAATTAGGGTCATAAGATTCCTTAAGTGCTTACAAAAAGCCTGCACTGATACGTAGTTAAACAGATACACAAATAGTTCACTGCACTACAAGTTAAAATTCCAATATCAATCTATCTTAAACTCACTTTGAATTTGCATGAGATATTAACACCTGGACATTCCCATGAAGGCGTGTGTCTCTTGTCCAAAAGAGAGAATTGCCCAAATTTGACATGATAAGTTGTATAAAAAGTCCATTGCATTAAATTTCTTGTATCACTTAAAGACCATGTAAGTATTTCTCATCTATACAAGTTTGGGGTTTTGTATTGGTTGTTTTCTATCATGTGACATAGTCACTTAGCTTTGCTTGTGCAACAAAGCTTTAAAATTGAATTCAAATGGAATTGTTGTAGGCTGGATTCTTCATCTTGTATAAAAAGGAATGATTTGACTCTTAATTAATTTTCCCGTGAAGATAACAACTATGCCATCATGGATCTTCTGTGCTGGATGGACATTGAGTCTTTCAGGAGAACGCCTCACCATGAGTCAGCGAAAAGAGATCAGAAAGCCAAAGATGTCAAGATCAAGTACCTCAACAAAAGTACTTTTTTGGGTCAAATAGCCCTGCCACAAGAAAGCAGCAAAATGAGGTATGTATCACATGGTACATTAGGAATAGAATATGGAGTTGATTAATTTTTCAGTCGTGGCTCTCAAGCCACGACCAGTCTAGTATTGCTGACTACATGCTGAAAATCCGCCATCTTTGATACAGTATTAAACTTGCAAAGTTTAGAATAATTACAAACATTTGTAAATCGAACTAATGATTTTTATCAATTTAAAAAAAATGAAAATTAATACAACATGAATAATTTTTTAAAGTAGGAATCAGAAAGAAGTGAAAACTTAAAAATCTAATGGGATTGTATTTAAAAGTCCTAACTACAATATTATGTGTTGCGCACTACCATTATGGAAAAGGTGTGTTGTCAGGTTTTGGTTGTTTGCATTGTAATATAGTATAACGAATATCAAACTCCTGGATTGACGTATACTTGAATGTGTCAAAACAATCATATTTATCATATTCTTTGTGATTGTGTAACCCTGCGTAGACCTGATAAAACTGAAGGACTGGGGAGGAAGTGGATTAAATCTGAAGTAATAGGAACCCTATCTGGAGTAAGATTGTATTCACTTTTCAAGTGCCAAAACACCATGGTCATTTGGCCAATTCAAAACCGTGTCATTGTAAAATGGTAATGGAATTGAAAGAAGTGTATTTGTAGTCTTTATTTGAGTCTTTAGTTGGATGTTGCTGATAGGACATCTTTATTATAAAGTCTACAGCCATGACCAGCCCTTTAGAAAGGGCTGTGCTTGTGTGGTTGAATGCCTTTCGTTCATAAGTTTTTTGAGAGTATTAAGTTGTGTGCTGTTAATGGGTGTAGCTCAATTTCCTGCTTGTTACACAAGTATTGGTGTGATATTCAATGTTTTCAGAAAGTCAAAGCTAAATTCAAACAAAGTGGCATGTTCTATCCATTGGAAATGTTGGTGATTAATTGATGTAAACAAGTTAAGCTGCAGTGAATACTCAGCCACTGATATCAATAATATGATGATTTAAAGATGTTATGTTGTATAACATCTGTGTTTGTGCACCACAAATTTGTGTTCATTTTTTCTGTTATGACTATCAATTATGCAGATTTTAGATCATCACTGAAAATTTATTCAAATTCTAGGTAATGATGACAGCAGGGGGCTGGGGCAAACTTCTTTTGGATAGAACCCTACACCCATCCTGTTAGAAGCTCAAAAGTATGTTCAACAAAGATTGGAAAAGAAATGGCTGCCTCTCTTCATATGCACAGAAGAGTTCCAGGAGCGTCAACGTCCAAACGTGAAGATGGGTGATCTGGTGGACGATATACTTCTCAACAAAAAGAAAAGATCTCAGGCCATATATAAGGTAAGATGATGCCTCAGATTGGTATAATGTGATGTTTCGTAGATCACTTGAAACTTATTTTTTGGAACAAAGTTGAAGCCAGATTCATATTAACAAAAATAGGATGAGGTAGTTGTGATCTTAATGACTGTGAAGTTTCATAAGTTCGTATGGCGTATGGACACCAAGGAGAAATGTTTGCTTAATTGCCTAAAGTTTGACTGATATTTGAATTTTCTGTGACAGTCACTGTTTTCAAGGGTGTTACTGTTGACATGCTGCTGTGGCTGCTGCAGTTAAATGTGGTGTAACTGTCAACATGCTGCTGTGGCTGCTGCAGTCAAATGTAGTGTAACTGTTGACATGCTGCTGTGGCTGCTGCAGTCAAATGTAGTGTAACTGTTGACATGCTGCTGTGGCTGCTGCAGTCAAATGTAGTGTAACTGCTGACATGCTGCTGTGGCTGCTGCAGTCAAATGTAGTGTAACTGTTGACATGCTGCTGTGGCTGCTGCAGTCAAATGTAGCAACTGTTGACATGCTGCTGTGGCTGCTGCAGTTAAATGTAGTGTAACTGTTGACATGCTGCTGTGGCTGCTGCAGTCAAATGTAGTGTAACTGTGGACATGCTGCTGTGGCTGCTGCAGTCAAATGTAGTGTAACTGTTGACATGCTGCTGTGGCTGCTGCAGTCAAATGTAGTGTAAATGTTGACATGCTGCTGTGGCTGCTGCAGTCAAATGTAGTGTAACTGTTGACATGCTGCTGTGGCTGCTGCAGTCAAATGTAGTGTAACTGTTGACATGCTGCTGTGGCTGCTGCAGTCAAATGTAGTGTAACTGTTGACATGCTGCTGTGGCTGCTGCAGTCAAATGTAGTGTAACTGTCGACATGCTGCTGTGGCTGCTGCAGTCAAATGTAGTGTAACTGTGGACATGCTGCTGTGGCTGCTGCAGTCAAATGTAGTGTAACTGTTGACATGATGCTGTGGCTGCTGCAGTCAAATGTAGTGTAACTGTTGACATGCTGCTGTGGCTGCTGCAGTCAAATGTAGTGTAACTGTTGACATGCTGCTGCTGGCTGCTGCAGTCAAATGCAACTGTTGACATGCTGCTGTGGCTGCTGCAGTTAAATGTAGTGTAACTGTTGACATGCTGCTGTGGCTGCTGCAGTCAAATGTAGTGTAACTGTGGACATGCTGCTGTGGCTGCTGCAGTCAAATGTAGTGTAACTGTGGACATGCTGCTGTGGCTGCTGCAGTCAAATGTAGTGTAAATGTTGACATGCTGCTGTGGCTGCTGCAGTCAAATGTAGTGTAACTGTCGACATGCTGCTGGGGCTGCTGCAGTCAAATGTAGTGTAACTGTTGACATGCTGCTGTGGCTGCTGCAGTCAAATGTAATGTAACTGTCGACATGCTGCTGTGGCTGCTGCAGTCAAATGTGGTGCAACTGTTGACATGCTGCTGTGGCCGCTGCAATCAAATGTAGTGTAACTGTCGACATGCTGCTGTGGCTGCTGCAGTCAAATGTAGTGTAAATGTTGACATGCTGCTGTGGCTGCTGCAGTCAAATGTAGTGTAACTGTCGACATGCTGCTGGGGCTGCTGCAGTCAAATGTAGTGTAACTGTTGACATGCTGCTGTGGCTGCTGCAGTCAAATGTAGTGTAACTGTCGACATGCTGCTGTGGCTGCTGCAGTCAAATGTGGTGCAACTGTTGACATGCTGCGTGGCTGCTGCAATCAAATGTAGTGTAACTGTCGACATGCTGCTGTGGCTGCTGCAGTCAAATGTAGTGTAAATGTTGACATGCTGCTGTGGCTGCTGCAGTCAAGTGTAACTGTTGACACGCTGCTGTGGCTGCTGTCAAATGTAGTGTAAATGTTGACATGCTGCTGTGGCTGCTGCAGTCTGTAAATGTTGACATACTGCTGTGGCTGCTGCAGTCAAATGTAGTGTAACTGTTGCTGCTGTGGCTGCTGCAGTCAAATGTAGTGTAAGTGTAAACTGTTGACATGCTGCTGTTGCTGCTGCAGTCAAATGTAGTGTAACTGTTGACATGCTGCTGTGGCTGCTGCAGTTAAATGTAGTGTAACTGTTGACATGCTGCTGTGGCTGCTGCAGTCAAATGTAGTGTGACTGTTGACATGCTGCTGTGGCTGGTGCAGTCAAATGTAGTGTAACTGTGGATATGCTGCTGTGGCTGCTGCAGTCAAATGTAGTGTAACTGTTGACATGCTGCTGTGGCTGCTGCAGTCAAATTTAGTATACTGTCGACATGCTACTGTGGCTGCTGCAGTCAAATGTAGTGTAACTGTCGACATGCTGCTGTGGCTGCTGCAGTCAAATGTAGTGTAACTGTTGACATGCTGCTGTGGCTGCTGCAGTTAAATGTAGTGTAACTGTTGACATGCTGCTGTGGCTGCTGCAGTCAATGTTCTGTCAACATGCCAACAAATCTCAACAAACAATCCGCAAAATATGTGATGTTGCAGACGTAAAATAGTTTGGGTTCTATGTTGTTTTTTTCACTTCAGTTTTTGTTTCTATTATATGTAAGTCCATGTAAAATGCTGATTATTCTATTCTCATTATATTTCTGCCTAACTTGTCATAACACCACTAGATATTGTTTATTTAAATGCCATATATCGGCATAAGGACATTCAGTTCTAATTTTTTATTGGTTGAAATTATAACCAATTGCTATACGCTCCTCTTTCAATCATATTTCACACTATAATAATAATACAGCAATCTTCTCTATTGAGTGTTGATGTGGGCGAATGGAGAAGGTGGTGGGCTTTGAAAATTTGCTTTTGTGCCAAACTTAACAAGTTCAAATCTTGTCATGGCAACATTTTTTCTTTGTCTTTTCCTCCCATTTGAATTAAAACATGGAGCTATTAACAGATAATTTCAGTTTGCTCTATGATTAATCTAACCATGAATTTGTACAGAAATTCCACACAGACCGGCTGCACCTAGTACAGTGCATACATTGTTGTACTTACACTGTATGTATGCTAGCCTATATATGTGATACTTAATTTATAGCATATTTATCACGATCAATTGCTCAAAGAACCAGCTGACTGTGACGTCAGAGAACAGTGCCCCTCAGTTTCCCTATGCTGACACTAAATTTTTGAGACGAGAGTCCCCCTTCAAGATCATACCTTGCCAGCTTATACTGACCTGAACTGTCATTGTCGTTGTAAAGAAATCTAACCTCAAATGTGGTAATTAGTGTGTGTTTAACATTTTACAAATATTCATTTTCATTCCAGCTTTACTGTTTGATGACATTATAGTAGCAATGGTATGAAAATTATTTTTCAGACAGATATGTAACTGTTTCTTATGCGCATCCACTGATTTAAGAAACTCACATCATCAAGGGTACTGATTTGATAATAATAAATCTGAAATTATTTTACCCTGTAGATTCTAGAAAGCAGATGGGTGTCTTCCTCTCGTGACATCATCACTTTCCGACAAGCTCTGATGAATCCAATCTCATGCCAACATTTTAGGAAGTATGTGTCGGTGAAAGGAGAGATGCTTGAGAATGATGTTTTGTTTTGGCTTGAGGTGCAGAAATTTAAGGTACAGAGCAATATCTATGTTTTAAACTTCCTCCAAATAATTCTCACAGATGTTAAGCATCTTGCGTTGTCATATTTGCTGATGTCTTAATTCTCTTTAATATGAGTAGTAATGAACAGATTTGACCTAAAACATTTTTTAAATTGATTTATTCTGGAGTTAGTGGATCCTCAGATAGTGTGAGAATGTGTCCATTGCATGTTTGTATTTTTAAGGAAATTGTCAAGGAAAATACAAAGATTCTTTATTATCAAGTGTAATTGTTAAATTTGGTCAACGAAAAGGGAAAATACAAAGATTCTTTATTGTTAAGTGTAATTGTTAAATCTGGTCAACGAAAAGAGAAAATACAAAGCTTTTTTATTATCAAGTGTAATTGTTAAATCTGGTCAACGAAAAGAGAAAATACAAAGATTCTTTATTATCAAGTGTAATTGTTAAATCTGGTCAACGAAAAGAGAAAATACAAAGATTCTTTTTTATCAAGTGTAATTGTTAAATCTGGTTAACAAAAATAGATAATACAAAGATTCTTTATTATTAAGTGTAATTGTTAAATCTGGTTAACAAAAATAGAAAATATCCAAGTGGCAGATTTTGCTCCTCGTTCGTCACCTTTAGTGAGTTAATTTAATAAATGCAGCAATAACCAAGTTTGATTATAAGATATACTTTGTTTCCCTGTCAGCTTAATTTTAATATTCTGTATTCATTGGGCTTGTAACCATTCAGGAATCCTTTCCTATGTGCACAAAGCTGCTGGGAATTGATTATCTACTCAAGTAGACTAGTACACAGTCAATACCACTTAAAGCGAAGTGAGAAAAATGGTTTTTATAGATATTCTTCCTAGCACACAAAGAACTGATGCTCTAACAAGTATTTATGTTGCCTTATGCTGAAGAGAAATGCAAGTGAAATAATAAAAATGATTTACATAAAGTGAACATATCGTAGTACACTGAGTTGTAAAGATCTTCCTCTTTTTTAGGACATGTTTCACAACCACACAGAAGAATCTCTAATCCACCAGAAAATTCATGCCATCCTTCGCTGCTTCATCAATTCTGAAATACCGCCCACACTTCAGATCGATATCACACCCGAACAGGCAGACAAGATCACAGATAAAAGACCAAAAGAAATGGGACCATATGTATTCAGAGATGCACAGGTATGTATGGGGAAAAAACAAGCATTTCCTGTAGAAGAACACTTTGATCACTTGATATGGTGAATAGTGTGGTTCAGCCACATTGCAAGAAAGAGACTATCATGTAACTCCTTGTTTGCAAATATTGTGACCCAGCAGATGTTTTACTTTCCTAATTTTTCCGGAAGAATATTGTGAATAGAGAGCATATCAAGAGGGATGCTGTGCAGATTGTGAGCAACGAAGTTTGTGACTCCAGAAGGAAAATTGAGTAATCTCTTCATGAAGATGAAACTGAGATGATTCATACATTCCTCAACATTGCTCCTATTGTGATTTTGACCTTTTATAAGTTACTCAACTTTTTTAGATTGAATAATTATTTTCATATGCTTTTTTGACTGAAAATTATCATCTTTCATTTCAATTTCAAGTTGCGAGTCATCTGAGGTAAAGTTGTAAAAGCTTTGAAATTCAATATAAACATCAAAAGATTCTTACAACTTACAACTATTTTACTTAATTTAGACATAACTGAAACCTCTGGCACAATTTGATCAATGCTGTTGAGGTGTTGACAGATGCCATCAACCAACTTTCCTGTCCAATCTTTGTCTTCTTTGTCCTCTTGTCCATTGGATAGACATGGATTTTCTACAAACATAGTCTTTATATAAATGTGTTCTCCTGTTTTTCAGTTGACAGTGTTCAGAGTACTGTTCTCCCACTGGGGTGACTTTCAGAAGTATCGGAACACCATTGCTGAGGATCGCATGCTGGAGGATCTTGAGAGGAAACGGAAGAAGCAGAGGAGGAAAGAGTTGGAGCAGCAGCAAAAGGAGGAAGAGAAGGTGAGAGCGATCTAATGTGGAATACCGCATTCAACGTATTAAGCGCCTCTGCCCTAATAAGCGCGAGAGCGATCTATGAGGTTGTTATGTTGAATACCGCATTCAACGTATTAAGCACATCTGCCCTAATAAGCGCGAGAGCGATCTATGAGGTTGTAATGTGGAATACCACATTCAACTTATTAAGCACACCTGCCCTAATAAGCGCAAGAGCGATCTATGAGGTAGTAATGTGGAATACCGCATTCAACGTATTAAGCGCCTCTGCCCTAATAAGCGTGAGAGCGATCTATGAGATTGTAATGTGGAATACCGCATTCAACGTATTAATACACCTGCCCTAATAAGCGTAAGAGCGATCTATGAGATTGTAATGTGGAATACCGCATTTAACGTATTAATACACCTGCCCTAATAAGCGCAAGAGCGATCTGTGAGGTTGTAATGTGGAATACCGCATTCAACGTATTAAGCACACCTGCCCTAATAAGCGTAAGAGCGATCTATGAGGTTGTAATGCGGAATACCGCATTCAACGTATTAAGCACACCTGCCCTAATAAGCGCAAGAGCGATCTATGAGGTTGTAATGCGGAATACCGCATTCAACGTATTAAGCACACCTGCCCTAATAACACGAGAGCGATCTATGAGGTTGTAATGTGGAATACCACATTCAACGTATTAAGCACACCTGTCCTAATAAGCCCAAGAGCGATCTATGAGGTTGTAATGTGGAATACCACATTCAAGGTATTAAGCACACCTGCCCTAATAAGCGCAAGAGCGATCTATGAGGTTGTAATGCGGAATACCGCATTCAACGTATTAAGCACACCTGCCCTAATAAGCTCGAGAGCGATCTATGAGGTTGTAATGTGGAATACCACATTCAACGTTTAAGCACACCTGCCCTAATAAGCGCAAGAGCGATCTATAAGGTTGTAATGTGGAATACCACATTCAACGTATTAAGCACACCTGCCCTAATAAGCGCAAGAGCGATCTATGAGGTTGTAATGTGGAATAACACATTTAACGTATTAAGCACACCTGCCCTAATAAGCGCAAGAGCGATCTATGAGGTTGTAATGTGGAATACAGCATTCAACGTATTAAGCACACCTGCCCTAATAAGCACGAGAGCGATCTATGAGGTTGTAATGTTGAATACCGCATTCAACGTATTAAGCACACCTGCCCTAATAAGCGCGAGAGCGATCTATGAGGTTGTAATGTGGAATACCGCATTCAACGTTTTAAGAGCCCCTGCCCTAATAAGCACTAGAGCGATCTATGAGGTTGTAATGTGGAATACAGCACTCGAGGTATTAAGCACACCTGCCCTAATAAGCGCAAGAGCGATCTATGAGGTTGTAATGTGGAATACCGCATTCAACGTATTAAGCACACCTGCCCTAATAAGCACTAGAGCGATCTATGAGGTTGTAATGTGGAATACCACATTCAACGTATTAAGCACACCTGCCCTAATAAGCGCAAGAGCGATCTATGAGGTTGTAATGTGGAATACCACATTCAACGTATTAAGCACACCTGCCCTAATAAGCGCGAGAGCGATCTATGAGGTTGTAATGTTGAATACCGCATTCAACGTATTAAGCACACCTGCCCTAATAAGCGCGAGAGCGATCTATGAGGTTGTAATGTGGAATACCGCATTTAACGTTTTAAGAGCCCCTGCCCTAATAAGCACTAGAGCGATCTATGAGGTTGTAATGTGGAATACAGCACTCAAGGTATTAAGCACACCTGCCCTAATAAGCGCCCACCCAACATTTTATGACTGATAACATAATCTATTTGATTATTTTGAAGATAAGTTTTGTTACATTATTTGCCCCATTGCATCTGACGCTCACAATGTTTTTGTGGTGGTTATTGTGGGGCTGGTATAAAGCCAGTCCACACAATGCACTTTAAATAGCACACTATGCTTTACAACACCTTTGAGTTAATTTCTAGAAAGTGATGGTTGTAGATACAGAAAGTGATGGTTGTAGATACAGAAAGTGATGGTTGTACTGTAGATACAGAAAGTGATGCTTGTAGATACATAAAGTAATGGTTGTAGATACAGAAAGTGATGGTTGTAGATACAGAAAGTGATGGTTGTAGACACAGAAAGTGATGGTTGTAGACACAGAAAGTGATGGTTGTTGACACAGAAAGTGATGGTTGTAGACACAGAAAGTGATGGTTGTAGATACAGAAAGTGATGCTTGTAGATACATAAAGTAATGGTTGTAGATACAGAAAGTGATGGTTGTAGATACAGAAAGTGATGGTTGTAGACACAGAAAGTGATGGTTGTAGACACAGAAAGTGATGGTTGTTGACACAGAAAGTGATGGTTGTAGACACAGAAAGTGATGGTTGTAGACACAGAAAGTGATGGTTGTAGATACAGAAAGTGATGCTTGTAGATACAGAAAGTCGTGAATATTTTCCACTTCTGATTAAATTTGTAGTGTGAACTAGTGTGCTGCTCAATTTGTATTTGATCGGAAAAAGTGCATTAAAAACCTAATTAATAAAGAGTTTTTCAAGAAAGAGTAAAAGTTTTCTTCATGAAAGTTTTCCTAAATTCTTATGAAAGTGCTCCTGTTTTCTGATATTACAGGAAAGGAATCAGTTAATGGGATTTCGAGATGATGAACGTTTCAGTTTGGGCTCAAGAAAGATGTCCAAAATGTCTAATTTCTTGGCCGATTTTTTCAACGATGATGAAGAGGAAGATGAAAAGTTACAGTGGAGGTATTCAGACTACATGGATGGAATTGACCGTGAGCAGAGACTGCTAAATGGTGACGACAGAGCCTCCAGCATGCTATCTTGTAAGTTCAATTTGATTCATCTTTGTGTTTGTGTCCATTGAACTTTCTTCTTGATGAGCTTGAAATCAAATAACTGGAAGAGCGATGAGACATTTTTGAAAACAGTTGTTGATAAGGTCCCCAGTAGTCTTGCAGCCATATTTGTTACATTCTCAGAAAGTAAATATTATTGTAATCTGATTTTGGTTATCAAAGGATGAAAATTGCTTCATACTGAGCCTGCATATAATTTCAAAAATGACAATAAAATGCATAGAGATATATTTATTTCAATATTTTGTTGTACTACTTTGCATAATTATTAAAGAAATGTATTTTTTATATAGAAAGTATGAATTTTGCAAAACTATTTTTTTTCTTTGGAGGGAACAATCAACTGATATGAGATTTCAGTACCGTGGCAGTTAATTTACTTCAATTTATTTTATGTTTTGGTTTACAAACTTTTGTCCTTAGCACAACTAAGCATTTATTCTCATGGTGGGTAAAAGTAAGTCCTTCAATGAAAATTTATGTTAATGTAATTTTCAAAGGTTGATAATGAAGTCTTACTTCTCCATTCCCTTCTAGCTATCAACAGCTTAGCTGAGGCTCAGAGCCAAAAGTCTGCAAAAGAGTTTGATGCAAAGAAGAAAACAAAGGCCCATGAAGAAGGTGAGGACATCTGAGACTTTGTGGGCTTGAAGACATTGAATGATGATGAGGCATTGTTGTTTGGGAGGATTATTGGATGAGTCATAAGGAGAAGACATTGAATGATGATGAGGCATTGTTGTTTGGGAGGATTATTGGATGAGTCATAAGGAGAAGACATTGAATGATGATGAGGCATTGTTGTTTGGGAGGATTATTGGATGAGTCATAAGGAGAAGACATTGAATGATGATGAGGCATTGTTGTTTGGGAGGATTATTGGATGAGTCATAAGGAGAAGACATTGAATGATGATGAGGCATTGTTGTTTGGGAGGATTATTGGATGAGTCATAAGGAGAAGACATTGAATGATGATGAGGCATTGTTGTTTGGGAGGATTATTGGATGAGTCATAGGAGAAGACATTGAATGATGATGAGGCATTGTTGTTTGGGAGGATTATTGGATGAGTCATAAGGAGAAGACATTGAATGATGATGAGGCATTGTTGTTTGGGAGGATTATTGGATGAGTCATAAGGAGAAGACATTGAATGATGATGAGGCATTGTTGTTTGGGAGGATTATTGGATGAGTCATAAGGAGAAGACATTGAATGATGATGAGGCATTGTTGTTTGGGAGGATTATTGGATGAGTCATAAGGAGAAGACATTGAATGATGATGAGGCATTGTTGTTTGGGAGGATTATTGGATGAGTCATAAGGAGAAGACATTGAATGATGATGAGGCATTGTTGTTTGGGAGGATTATTGGATGAGTCATAAGGAGAAGACATTGAATGATGATGAGGCATTGTTGTTTGGGAGGATTATTGGATGAGTCATAAGGAGAAGACATTGAATGATGATGAGGCATTGTTGTTTGGGAGGATTATTGGATGAGTCATAAGGAGAAGACATTGAATGATGATGAGGCATTGTTGTTTGGGAGGATTATTGGATGAGTCATAAGGAGAAGACATTGAATGATGATGAGGCATTGTTGTTTGGGAGGATTATTGGATGAGTCATAAGGAGAAGACATTGAATGATGATGAGGCATTGTTGTTTGGGAGGATTATTGGATGAGTCATAAGGAGAAGACATTGAATGATGATGAGGCATTGTTGTTTGGGAGGATTATTGGATGAGTCATAAGGAGAAGACATTGAATGATGATGAGGCATTGTTGTTTGGGAGGATTATTGGATGAGTCATAAGGAGAAGACATTGAATGATGATGAGGCATTGTTGTTTGGGAGGATTATTGGATGAGTCATAAGGAGAAGACATTGAATGATGATGAGGCATTGTTGTTTGGGAGGATTATTGGATGAGTCATAAGGAGAAGACATTGAATGATGATGAGGCATTGTTGTTTGGGAGGATTATTGGATGAGTCATAAGGAGAAGACATTGAATGATGATGAGGCATTGTTGTTTGGGAGGATTATTGGATGAGTCATAAGGAGAAGACATTGAATGATGATGAGGCATTGTTGTTTGGGAGGATTATTGGATGAGTCATAAGGAGAAGACATTGAATGATGATGAGGCATTGTTGTTTGGGAGGATTATTGGATGAGTCATAAGGAGAAGACATTGAATGATGATGAGGCATTGTTGTTTGGGAGGATTATTGGATGAGTCATAAGGAGAAGACATTGAATGATGATGAGGCATTGTTGTTTGGGAGGATTATTGGATGAGTCATAAGGAGAAGACATTGAATGATGATGAGGCATTGTTGTTTGGGAGGATTATTGGATGAGTCATAAGGAGAAGACATTGAATGATGATGAGGCATTGTTGTTTGGGAGGATTATTGGATGAGTCATAAGGAGAAGACATTGAATGATGATGAGGCATTGTTGTTTGGGAGGATTATTGGATGAGTCATAAGGAGAAGACATTGAATGATGATGAGGCATTGTTGTTTGGGAGGATTATTGGATGAGTCATAAGGAGAAGACATTGAATGATGATGAGGCATTGTTGTTTGGGAGGATTATTGGATGAGTCATAAGGAGAAGACATTGAATGATGATGAGGCATTGTTGTTTGGGAGGATTATTGGATGAGTCATAAGGAGAAGACATTGAATGATGATGAGGCATTGTTGTTTGGGAGGATTATTGGATGAGTCATAAGGAGAAGACATTGAATGATGATGAGGCATTGTTGTTTGGGAGGATTATTGGATGAGTCATAAGGAGAAGACATTGAATGATGATGAGGCATTGTTGTTTGGGAGGATTATTGGATGAGTCATAAGGAGAAGACATTGAATGATGATGAGGCATTGTTGTTTGGGAGGATTATTGGATGAGTCATAAGGAGAAGACATTGAATGATGATGAGGCATTGTTGTTTGGGAGGATTATTGGATGAGTCATAAGGAGAAGACATTGAATGATGATGAGGCATTGTTGTTTGGGAGGATTATTGGATGAGTCATAAGGAGAAGACATTGAATGATGATGAGGCATTGTTGTTTGGGAGGATTATTGGATGAGTCATAAGGAGAAGACATTGAATGATGATGAGGCATTGTTGTTTGGGAGGATTATTGGATGAGTCATAAGGAGAAGACATTGAATGATGATGAGGCATTGTTGTTTGGGAGGATTATTGGATGAGTCATAAGGAGAAGACATTGAATGATGATGAGGCATTGTTGTTTGGGAGGATTATTGGATGAGTCATAAGGAGAAGACATTGAATGATGATGAGGCATTGTTGTTTGGGAGGATTATTGGATGAGTCATAAGGAGAAGACATTGAATGATGATGAGGCATTGTTGTTTGGGAGGATTATTGGATGAGTCATAAGGAGAAGACATTGAATGATGATGAGGCATTGTTGTTTGGGAGGATTATTGGATGAGTCATAAGGAGAAGACATTTTTTTCAAGCTTCATTTTGAGATCAATTTAAGGATTGAAGAATAAATTTGTTTGTCATTTCAAAATGCTTGAAATAAATGTTCCTGCTCCAGCTGGTATTTGTTGTTTACGTTGCAAAGAACATTGTTTCTAGCTGGAACTGGTCCCATTGAATGCATATCAAGGTGATTTCACTTCATGCTAAATATTCTACAATTGCACAGTATAACACAATGGTCTGGACTAATGGACCATATTCCATAGTTGTTTTTAACGGAAGAATTTAATTTAGTGTGGAGGGTTATATCTCACAGTGATTAGGGACTGCATTTACTGCAATAATTGTTTTGATTATGCCCTGAATTCCATTATAGTTTAAGGCCAGATATCATGTTCAAGTGAAGATAAAAATACACTGCAATCCAACATTTCTGATTGGTTAAGATATTTATACAATCTCTGACAAGCCAATCAATTACCGCTGCGGAAGTGGCGGGTCAAGCATTATCTAGAGGCAAGATTCCCTCATTAACACTAAATGGGGCAATTTCCACTATGGTTACAAATTGAGATCAAGTGCTTAATATATTTTGCTTCTGTATGTGATAACAGAGGTTCTATAGGATCCTTCAGCAAAGTTCATAGATTTCCTAGATTGGGAGAACAAATTTGGAAATCCTTATTCTATGTGTTGGATTGGAAATATCCATGCAGAAGCTATTTTCAGTTGTCTTTAGCAATTAATCATTTAGTTCTACTTTCCACATGATTTTTACATTCATGATTCTGTAATAAATTATATAATTTTTGAGTGTAATTTTATGATAATTTCTTTGGTTACAGTGAAGGGAAAAATGAAGGGAAAGTCTAAAGACAACAAATCAGAGTCGGACAGTGGGCAGTCTGTGACAGAAGCACAGCCAGTAAAAAACAAGAAGAAAGTGAGCATCATGGAACCTCCAACAGGTATCAAAAGTAAGGGGTCCAATGGGGGTCCTGTCAAAAGGATACAAGAGGTGAAGAATGAAGGAGCGATTAATGGTGGGGGGCAACCGGGGTCAGGTAAAACAGCAGGGGCAGATACAAGACCTGGGAGTGCAGGTAGACCTAGGTCCTCAAAAAGGAAATAGCAGAATTAGTTGCACATTGAAGCATACATGTTGAGGTTCAAATGCTATGGGTAATGTAATTTCTACAGGTACTGCTAAGTACTACTTCTGTAGGAAGCATTCATCTATGCTTTGACTGTATAGCTGCATGTCACATTTAACATATCACCTCATTGTAGTTGCACTGTATCAATCTTACTTCACTGGTAAGTAATTTCAAGAACCTGCCCATGGATTTATCTCAAAACTTGATTTTTGGAACAGTGTAAGAACTACTGTTGTAGCCTTTCTGCACTTGGCAGGGAGGGGGATGGGGGGGAGGGGGTATGATTAAGCAGCCATTAAACATTTGAAGAACAAAAGCACGCATGAGAGGAAGATTAAGTGTACTGTCACATATTCACGTTCGAAATCTCATGAATCTGCAAAAACGGCAATTAAGAATGAAATTTTGTGCTGGTTCCTGCGAAGGGTCATCTATTCTGAGTTTGCCCCATGACAGGCCTCATAATTCTTTAACCGCCCATATTGCTTCAATCTTGGATTGGCTTGTATGTTGGACCGCCCATATTGCTTCAATCTTGATTTGGCTCATATATTGGACCACCCATATTGCTTCAATCTTAGATTGGCTCATGTATTGGACCGCCCATATTGCTTCAGTCTTGGTTTGGCTCATGTATTGGACCGCCCATATTGCTTCAGTCTTGGTTTGGCTCATGTATTGGACCGCCCATATTGCTTCAGTCTTGGTTTGGCTCATGTATTGGACCGCCCATATTGCTTCAATCTTAGATTGGCTCATATATTGGACTGCCTATATTGCTTCAGTCTTGGTTTGGCTCATATATTGGACCGCCCATATTGCTTCAGTCTTGGTTTGGCTCATGTATTGGACCGCCCATATTGCTTCAATCTTGGTTTGGCTTTTATATTGGACCGCCCATATTGCTTCAATCTTGGTTTGGCTCATGTATTGGACCGCCCATATTGCTTCAGTCTTGGTTTGGCTCATGTATTGGACCGCCCATATTGCTTCAGTCTTGGTTTGGCTCATGTATTGGACCGCCCATATTGCTTCAGTCTTGGTTTGGCTCATGTATTGGACCGCCCATATTGCTTCAATCTTAGATTGGCTCATATATTGGACTGCCTATATTGCTTCAGTCTTGGTTTGGCTCATATATTGGACCGCCCATATTGCTTCAGTCTTGGTTTGGCTCATGTATTGGACCGCCCATATTGCTTCAATCTTGGTTTGGCTTTTATATTGGACCGCCCATATTGCTTCAGTCTTGGTTTGGCTCATACATTGGACCGCCCATATTGCTTCAGTCTTGGTTTGGCTCATATATTGGACCGCCCATATTGCTCCAGTCTTGGTTTGGCTTTTATATTGGACCGCCCATATTGCTTCAGTCTTGGTTTGGCTCATATATTGGACCGCCCATATTGCTTCAGTCTTGGTTTGGCTCATGTATTGGACCGCCCATATTGCCTCAGTCTTGGTTTGGCTCTTATATTGGACCGCCCATATTGCTTCAATCTTGGTTTGGCTTTTATATTGGACCGCCCATATTGCTTCAATCTTGCTTTGGCTCATATATTGGACCGCCCATATTGCTTCAATCTTGGTTTGGCTCATATATTGGACCGCCCATATTGCTTCAATCTTGGTTTGGCTCATATATTTGACCGCCCAAATTGTTTTAATCTTGGTTTGGCTCTTATGTTAAAAATATTACTCGATTCCTTACAAGCCCCTTGGAAATAGTGAGGATTATTAAGGAGATGTGGATGGACATGGCTATTGTGGATATAATTTTTTTGTTTGATAAATTTCTTACAAAAATCTTAAGTGCTTCTTTTTCATCCGTCCTTTTATATACAATACTGCTGCAGTTTGAGCTTCCATTATATTTAAAACAATTTTTGATATTGAGCTTAATGATAACCAGTTTTATTACAATCAAAGTGATGCAATAAATGACATGTCATAATGATTTTTGCAGACTTTGAGTAAGATTAATTCGTAATCATTAAATGATGTTGTAAACAAATTTGATTCTAAATGTTTTGATTATTGATTGATAGTTTCAAAATCAACATGAAATATCTTAAGAGGCTTTGTATTCTTTTATACTGAATAAACCTATTTTCTACATTGAAACATAAATTTTAAGACATGATATTAATTTTATATTCTAACACAGTGTAGTGCGATTTCACAATGTTTTGCAGATTGTCTGTGTTTTATCGCCATTTTGATAGGGATATTTGTTTTTGTTTAAGTGTAGTAAATAATTCAAAACATGACATCATAGTTCAGAACATGAGCAAAATATAAACTCCTTTGCTTCTAAGATATTGCTGTGGTAAAAGTGTAATATTCCATTGATAAATGAAAATAAAATTGTTGTTTGTTTGTGTTTAAAAATGTTTTAACAATGCAAAATGTGTTTAAAGTTAGGACTTAATTTCTGCCTCTTTTGTGTGGGGGTTGAGACTGCTATGGACTGGTTTCCACCAGGAACATATCCTCCTTGGTATGCACTTCTTGTATAAATTCTTGTATAACTGTTGTATCACAGAGAAATAGTTATTTTTTTCAATGTTCTTGTATTTTATTTTCATATCACATTAGGGGAATCGGGTAGTGGCAACACTACTGGAAGTGAGAAAGCAACACTACAGGTAGTTCAAAAACGTGACTACCACACAACCCTATTTTGGGATAATACTTGAACTATAAAGTGCTGTTATACACAAACAATGGAATATTTGTGTCCAAAGTGGTCACACTTCTCTAATTCTCATAGAGAAGCACTCTCAATGACAGTCATTGGCTCTCAATGACGGTCATTGGCTCTCAATGACGGTCATTGGCTCTCAATGACGGTCATTGGCTCTCAATGACGGTCATTGGCTCTCAATGACGGTCATTGGCTCTCAATGACGGTCATTGGCTCTCAATGACGGTCATTGGCTCTCAATGATGGTCATTGGCTCTCAATGACGGTAATTGGCTCTCAATGACGGTCATTGGCTCTCAATGACGGTCATTGGCTCTCAATGACGGTCATTGGCTCTCAATGACGGTCTTTGGCTCTCAATGACGGTCATTGGCTCTCAATGACGGTCATTGGCTCTCAATGACGGGCATTGGCTCTTAATGACGGTCATTGGCTCTCAATGACGGTCATTGGCTCTCAATGACGTTCATTGGCTCTCAATGACGGTCATTGGCTCTCAATGACGTTCATTGACTCTCAATGACGGTCTTTGGCTCTCAATGACGGTCATTGGCTTTCAATGACGGTCATTGGCTCTCAATGACGGGCATTGGCTCTCAATGACGGTCATTGGCTCTCAATGACGGTCATTGGCTCTCAATGACGATCATTGGCTCTCAATGACGGTCATTGGCTCTCAATGACGGTCATTGGCTCTCAATGACGGTCATTGGCTCTCAATGATGGTCATTGGCTCTCAATGACGGTCATTGGCTCTCAATGACGGTCATTGGCTCTCAATGACGATTATTGGCTCTCAATGATGGTCATTGGCTCTCAATGACGGTTATTGGCACTCAATGACGTTAATTGGCTCTCAATGACGGTTATTGGCACTCAATAACGGTCATTGGCTCTTAATGACAGGTATGGCACTCATTGACAGTCACTGTTTAACAAAGGTTTACTTTTGCAGGGTCACATGAAAAGCATTCAGATAAAAATGTGAAAATTCTATAAATAGTTAATTTCTGTCTTGAAATATCAACATTTGGTTCAATTTGATCCAAAATGTCTTGCATCACCAGACTCCTTATGGATCTACTGAATGATGACAAGTATACCTCAACTGTATGCACCTGTAATATGCTCACCTGTCAGTATTTTCAATGTTAGCAATATTATTTTATATTATATGCAGTTTGTGTAATTAGTTTTAAAGATATATTTTTGTTAAATTGCCAACACATTTTGATACCATTGGTGTATTGTAAATTGGCTGCATAAGTTTTGAATTTCACAAAATATCAACAATTGACTGTTGTTTTCAGTATGGAAGCCAGAGTGATATTATTTCAATTTTAGTAATCCCTCCATTGTCCGACTACTTGGTTATTTGGACCATTAAACCATTTGCTAAAGCCCTGATTCAGACCTGAATGAGGCTCTGAAAGTAGAGGGCTATAGTAGATGTTTCTGTACAAGTGTATCCACATTGTGAATACGTACCTTACAAGCTAGAAGCTCAGTGGTTAAAGAGTCTTGCTCGTATGCGAAAGGTACCAGGTTCGATTCCTGCCACAAGCAAGCGCTGCATTGCATCCTTGAGCAAGACACTTTACTCTACTTGCTTCAGTCCACTTAGCTGATTACTATAAGTACCAGCATTGCTGGGGAGTTAACTTGCGATGGGAGTCCAGGAGGAGTCATGCGCTTTCATCCGTTTACACCAAGGAAATGGGATGAGCACTAACCCTATAAGTTGAATGGCTAGGATGGATCTAACTAACATTACAGGTTATTTGCTTTCATAATGAGAGTACTGTACTTGATTACCTATATTTCATGACAGCTGGCTTGGATTCCTATGAATCTCAACTACCTGCCATGGTTCAGATGACTGAGGGGTTACTGCATTAAGGAAGAGATTCATCATAATACATCGTGAAGGAATTGACCAAACCTCTTTCTTTGACACTGTGGCACTAATTTATTCAATTTCATCAAAAAAATTATTGTATTTTTGTTACTTGATTCATAACAAAATTAAGTTTATATTTTAAAACTAAGGCTAAGAAGAAAGAAAATTCTCCCTGTATCTTTGAATCAGTTGGTGTGTTTGTTTAGTGAGTGTACTTTTAATCAATTTGTAGAAAACATGAGACAGGCATTGGCGTAAATTGTCTTAAATTGGTTTGTTGAACGTAAATTCACGAGGAATGCTTAAAGGTCTATGAACAGCGATAATGAGTTACTAAAGAGAGTAGGAAATGAAATTTGTGTACAACTTGTCTGAAAATTTGACTAAGAAGAATAATTTTTTGAGTTATGGCTAATCAAAGTTTGAGGATATTTTGATAAATGCAAAATTTGTGATGCATGAGCAGAAACAACTGGAAAAGATGTTCTTTACATTTCTTTCCTTCATTTCATTCTTTGATGAGAATGTCTTCTCTTCCTAGATTGGGGAGGGGGACTGTGGCTATGATCAGGTGCTTGGCATCATGTGGTTCATGATAAGAAACAAAGAATACACAGAAAATAGAGAGTGTAGTTCATGCATCACAAGTTTGCAGCCAATCTGCAAAACACCTCCTTACACACTTCAAAAAACTTGAAAATGGACAAATTTTGACTAGTTTTTTGCATATGTAAGCAAATTACATTTGTAAGCAAATTATGTTATTTTATTTCTTCCTGTTTTTATATGTATAAGATAGAAAAAGCTGGTGCCGTAAAGAAGGGTGGATATCCTGAACAGCAGGTGAATGCCCTCAAAGTTGGTTCAATATTGTCAAATATGCCAAGTTTGGAATTGCAATAATTTTTTTTTTTTTTTATTTATCTTAATCCCATTACTTTTTCAAAGAACTTACTTTGACTGAATTATCCTCATTGTTCCTTTAGCTGACAAGGCACTTGCTAATTGAAAGACAATGTTATACAGAATTAATTAAAGATTATGTTGTTTCATATCTTCAACATAGCTTATTTTACATTTGTATAGAAATTCTCACTTTAAAGATATTGACTTTTCCATTGAATGAAAAGATGCTCTATAGACAATTAAAAGCTATTTCTGAAAATTAGGCAAAAATTCCTACAGTAGATGTCCTTAATTAATTAAAATAAACTGATACCAAATCAATTTGAATATTTAATGAATGTTAATTACTGATATACTGTATAGTTGTTGTTTTCTTTAAAGATATTGAAATATGAGTTTATGTGCATTATGTCATTTTGTATTGTTGTAACTGAAATGTTGGAAACGTGTAATAACTTAATGTATTATTACTGTATGTTATGTAGGGGCATTTGGCTCTCTAGATCTTAATGTTTTTAATGTGTGGATATTCAGCTCTCAGGTGGGTTTATTCTTGCCTCAGAGTAAAGTTTGATATTAAATTTCATTCTACATCTTAACTACGGAAAGTCCTTAAGGATTCACGCAAATTCATGATTTAATTCATTACTGTTTGCTTTAATCCTATTGGATGATCTAGTTAAGCCAATCATACAGCCTGGAGTGAAATTAAACACTGTTTATGCATATAACCAATTAGTGTGATTGAATTAAGAGTGTTGTAGGTGCTGGGATTGATGAATTAGGTCAATATCCTCAAGCACATAGGGGAGACTACTTTGAAGTACTGCAAAATAACACCTTCATATTTGAAGTATCTCAGGGCTTTTTCCATATTGTAGCAAATTGTATATAGCTGTGGACTTAACCTATTATTCTACTTTAAATTTCCAATGTAAATATCTCTAATGGGTTTCATTTCATTAATGTGATGGCTGTTGTGTGACTATAGTGTGTGTGCCACTTCATTGGTAAATGAGCTGTGTGATATCTGAAAGAGCCAGTCTAGTTATGGGGTAACGTATCCTTATTAGTGACCATTTTTTATCAGAATATAGAGTTGAAGAATTAAAATCTTAATAATGAGTGGAGTACCCATCTGTGGAAAGTGAAGGGATAAGGTTAGGGTAATTATTTGAGGGTTAAGGGTAACTATTCGAGGGTTAAGGGTAACTATTCGAGGGTCAAGGGTAACTATTTGTGGGTTAAGGGTAACTATTTGAGGGTTAAGGGTAACTATTTGAGGGTTAAGGGTAACTATTCGAGGGTTGAGGGTAACTATTCGAGGGTTAAGGGTAACTATTCTAGGGTTAAGGACATCTCATTGCAGTTTCAGATAATTTTAGGCAATATTATAAATTTGCATGGGAATTTAAAGGAGTAAATAATAATTTAGGGAGTGGGATGTTCAGTATGACTGCATATGTTTGCAATTGTCATTTGGTCCCATTTTCATGGTTTAAGGAAATTGAATTCATCTTTGTGGAAACTTCCCTCTGAATCTCTTTATACACCACCACAAGTAGGAAATACAAAATGGTAAGAAAAATTCCTAAATCAAGTTTGCTTGCCATGTGACTGACTACCTGAGGTTTGATCCTGTTGGGTCTCCAACCATGTGCTCCACAGCTGGTTTTATAAAACAACCGTGGACATTTAGATGTGTAAAACAACCCTGAACATTTGAGTGTGTAAAACAACCGAGGACAATCTAGGTGTGTAAAACAACCCTGAACATTTGAGTGTGTAAAACAACCGAGGACAATCTAGGTGTGTAAAACAACCCTGAACATTTGAGTGTGTAAAACAACCGAGGACAATCTAGGTGTGTAAAACAACCCTGAACATTTGAGTGTGTAAAACAACCGAGGACAATCTAGGTGTGTAAAACAACCCTGGACATCTTTGTGTTCATATTCCAGTCGGTAGTTTGTTGGATTGTTAAATCTCAAACACAGCCAGGTATTGAATTTTAATGGTAATTGCACATACTTTGGCATGCACATTTTGAGCCCATGTCTTCATAAACATAACAACGAATTATATTTGAAGTGAAAATGTTTTATATATTTTTAGTATTTTACATTAAAAAAAAAAACATTTGTAGAACAAAATGCCCTTTAAATGTGGGGTTGTAGTTTTCTGTATAATTTTTGAGGATTAAAGAAAATATTCTTTGGAGTTTAAGAGAGTATGAAAATAGTATTATTTTTTAGACTGAGGCTTGGAAAATTTATAAATCATGAAAGCAATTAGGTCTGCGTGAGATGATGAGATTTTGTCATATATTAACGCTTATCATGATTTAATTGTTTATTTTAGCACCAAAGTATTACTACTAGCACCTTGAGCTGAAACTATAATTTGATGTCATGTAAATATTTCTACCACCTTTTGCCTTTAAAATTTGTACTAGTTAACTTCACTTTGTAAATAGATAATGGAAGTGTGCTTCCCCAGTCACCATCTTCCCTTTATAGCACCTAAAAAAGCACTTCCTTACATAATGTGTGAATTTTGTACATCTATTTTTGTAAATTTGTACAAGGAATTAATTGCTTTATGAATTTGTAATGATTAAATATAAAAGGATATGTTATTGTGAGATATGTAACAAAATATTTGTGCACTGTGCTACCTTGATCACCATAGCTATGAGATTAAATATTTTTGAAAGAAAATTATGTTGAAACAAATGTCATTTTGTTAGCTTTCATGAATGCAGCCTTCAAAATGTGTTCGTTGTGTAATTCAAGGGGAGGGGGAGGGGGAGTCAGGGAGAAGTCCGACTGACTTTTAATGTCAATGTCCGAAAGTGAGGAGAGGTCGAATGGACCTCGATTTTTGAAAAGTTATAGATGGTCCATCACCCGACTTGTAGCAAAATATTGTTAATGACCATTTATATGCTGCTTTTGGTTAGATGTTTCTGTTGTACTAGGTTCATGGGATCCTCAGCCCAGTTGTCAAATTTGATGTGGATGAACGAAACAAAATGTGAAAATGGGCTATTCAGATCAATAAAATGCTGTAACATTTAGACTTTCATACAAATTGACCCGCCCTTTTTAAGCAGAAAACCAAAGGATTTGAAGTTCCGATGCAGAATATGGATTTAAGTTGTCATTGGTTATGGATGTGAATATGGATTTTAAGTTGTCATTATTTGATAACAGAATGTGTTGGTGAGTCAAAATAACAAAAGAAGATCAAATTTTTACCAGTAGCATAATAACAATAATGACTTACATGTTGGCCAGAAAATGTCAAAATTTGATATAAAGCCCCACCTACTCATTAATAATATCTCATTTCATAGCTCATTTGGTAAAGAGCTGGACTTTCATGCTTATGCTTCCTCGTTCGAGCCTCTGCTACCACAGAGACTTAAAAACTTCCCTTTCACACCTATATGCAGTAAAATAGATACCTGGCATTAGAGGAAAGGAATTGACCACACTACATCATGCCGTGTGGCTCAGGAAGTGTGGCACTTTACTATGTCACAAACACAGAGTTCAGCATTGAGCATGGGACATAACTTGACCTTTACTCATTAACATGCATGATATCACCACCAAAACAACAAGGCACATCTATGAACCATGTACCACAAATGAATTAATTTAATGTATCATTCTTCAGATATTTCATTTCCAAGCTTTTTTCAGCAAAATTATATTAAGGTCTGCCCACTTTATTAATGAAATTCAAACAATTTCATACCATTAACATGCACACACTTACACTTGCTAACAACAATTATATTAAATTATGAAACAAAAAAAATGTAGTTGTTAAAATATGAATATTTTATATTTACATAATTTATGTAACTTGTAGTCCCGCCTACTCATTAATATTCATGATATCACCACCAAAAACAATAGGACACATCTACAGACCATGATGGGTTGTCTGCGTACCACATATGACGTGAATCCAGTTTCTCGTTTTTGGAATATCGTGTTTATAAGCTTTCTCAGAAATATCATAATAAACCCTGCCCACTACCAGACTACACATTTAATGAAATTCAACATTTGATACCATCAACATGTACACACTAGCTAGCATCATAATTATGCCCAAATATTAGACAAAACAGACATACGGTTGTTAAATTGTGAGCAGTTCCAAGATTTTAATATTAAGCCCCATCTACTCATTAATATGCACGGCATAATCACCAAAAACTATACGGCACATCAATCATGCTGTAACGTCAAGACTTTCATACTTGTTGACATTTTAAAAAAGTACTGAAAATGTTGAAAAATTACTATAATTATGTTTAATGATTGAGAAATACAATTTTAGTTTTATTACTAAATCTTCTTATTAAATTCTTTTTACAAAATGCTTTGTGAGATAATGTGATGAACGATTTGTAATTTCTGTGGTGTTATGGCTGTATGGCAAATGAAAGATTTGTAATTCCTGTTGTGTTATGGCTGTATGGCAAATAAACGATTTGTGATTCCTGTTGTGTTATGGCTGTATGGCAAATAAACGATTTGTGATTCCTGTCGTGTTATGGCTGTATGGCAAATAAACGATTTGTAATTCCTGTGGTGTTATGGCTGTATGGCAAATAAACGATTTGTGATTCCTGTTGTGTTATGGCTATGGCGAATGAATGATTTGTGATTCCTGTGGTGTTATGGCTGTACAGGGAATGAACGATTTGTGATTCCTGTCGTGTTATGGCTGTACAGCGAATAAACGATTTGTGATTCCTGTCGTCTTATGGCTGTACGGCGAATGAACGATTTGTGATTCCTGTTGTGTTATGGCTATACGGCGAATGAACGATTTGTAATTCCTGTGGTGTTATGGCTATACGGCGAATGAACGATTTGTAATTCCTGTTGTGTTATGGCTGTACAGGGAATGAACGATTTGTGATTCCTGTCGTCTTATGGCTGTACGGCGAATGAACGATTTGTGATTCCTGTTGTGTTATGGCTGTACAGGGAATGAACGATTTGTGATTCCTGTCGTGTTATGGCTGTACGGCGAATGAACGATTTGTGATTCCTGTGGTGTTATGGCTGTACAGGGAATGAACGATTTGTGATTTCTGTTGTTTTATGGCTGTACAGGGAATGAACGATTTGTAATTCCTGTTGTGTTATGGCTATACGGCGAATGAATGATTTGTAATTCCTGTGGTGTTATGGCTGTACAGCGAATGAACGATTTGTGATTCCTGTGGTTTTATGGCTGTACAGGGAATGAACGATTTGTGATTCCTGTCGTCTTATGGCTGTACAGGGAATGAACGATTTGTGATTCCTGTCGTCTTATGGCTATACGGCGAATGAACGATTTGTGATTCCTGTTGTGTTATGGCTGTACGGCGAATGAACGATTTGTAATTCCTGTTGTGTTATGGCTATACGGCGAATGAACGATTTGTAATTCCTGTGGTGTTATGGCTGTACAGCGAATGAACGATTTGTGATTCCTGTGGTGTTATGGCTATACGGCGAATGAATGATTTGTGATTCCTGTGGTGTTATGGCTGTACAGGGAATGAACGATTTGTAATTCCTGTGGTGTTATGGCTATACGGCGAATGAACGATTTGTAATTCCTGTGGTGTTATGGCTATACGGCGAATGAACGATTTGTAATTCCTGTGGTGTTATGGCTATACGGCGAATGAATGATTTGTGATTCCTGTGGTGTTATGGCTGTACAGGGAATGAACGATTTGTAATTCCTGTGGTGTTATGGCTATACGGCGAATGAATGATTTGTAATTCTTGTGGCGTTATGGCTGTACAGCGAATGAACGATTTGTGATTCCTGTGGTGTTATGGCTATACGGCGAATGAACGATTTGTAATTCCTGTGGTGTTATGGCTATACGGCGAATGAACGATTTGTAATTCCTGTGGTGTTATGGCTGTACGGCGAATGAACGATTTGTAATTCCTGTGGTGTTATGGCTATACGGCGAATGAACGATTTGTAATTCCTGTGGTGTTATGGCTGTACAGCGAATGAACGATTTGTGATTCCTGTGGTGTTATGGCTATACGGCGAATGAATGATTTGTGATTCCTGTGTTGTTATGGCTGTACAGGGAATGAACGATTTGTAATTCCTGTGGTGTTATGGCTATACGGCGAATGAACGATTTGTAATTCCTGTGGTGTTATGGCTATACGGCGAATGAACGATTTGTAATTCCTGTGGTGTTATGGCTGTACAGCGAATGAACGATTTGTGATTCCTGTGGTGTTATGGCTATACGGCGAATGAATGATTTGTGATTCCTGTGGTGTTATGGCTGTACAGGGAATGAACGATTTGTAATTCCTGTGGTGTTATGGCTATACGGCAAATGAAAGATTTGTAATTCCTGTGGTGTTATGGCTGTACGGCAAATAAACGATTTGTAATTCCTGTGGTGTTATGGCTATACGGCGAATGAACGATTTGTAATTCCTGTGGTGTTATGGCTGTACAGCGAATGAACGATTTGTGATTCCTGTGGTGTTATGGCTATACGGCGAATGAATGATTTGTGATTCCTGTGGTGTTATGGCTGTACAGGGAATGAACGATTTGTAATTCCTGTGGTGTTATGGCTATACGGCGAATGAACGATTTGTAATTCCTGTGGTGTTATGGCTATACGGCGAATGAACGATTTGTAATTCCTGTGGTGTTATGGCTATACGGCGAATGAACGATTTGTAATTCCTGTGGTGTTATGGCTGTACGGCGAATGAACGATTTGTGATTTCTGTTGTGTTATGGCTGTACGGCGAATGAACGATTTGTAATTCCTGTGGTGTTATGGCTATACGGCGAATGAACGATTTGTAATTCCTGTGGTGTTATGGCTATACGGCGAATGAACGATTTGTAATTCCTGTGGTGTTATGGCTCTCGGCGAATGAACGATTTGTAATTCCTGTGGTGTTATGGCTATACGGGAATGAACGATTTGTAATTCCTGTGGTGTTATGGCTATACGGCGAATGAACGATTTGTAATTCCTGTGGTGTTATGGCTATACGGCGAATGAACGATTTGTAATTCCTGTGGTGTTATGGCTATACGGCGAATGAACGATTTGTAATTCCTGTGGTGTTATGGCTATACGGCGAATGAACGATTTGTAATTCCTGTGGTATGGCTATCGGCGAATGAACGATTTGTAATTCCTGTGGTGTTATGGCTATCGGCGAATGAACGATTTGTAATTCCTGTGGTGTTATGGCTATCTCCGAATGAACGATTTGTAATTCCTGTGGTGTTATGGCTATACGGCGAATGAACGATTTGTAATTCCTGTGGTGTTCGATTTGTAATTCCTGTGGTGTTATGGCTGTACGGCGAATGAGCGATTTGTGATTTCTGTTGTGTTATGGCTATCGGCGAATGAAGCGATTTGTAATTCCTGTGGTGTTATGGCTATCGGCGAATGAGCGATTTGTAATTCCTGTGGTGTTATGGCTATCGGCGAATGAACGATTTGTAATTCCTGTGGTGTTATGGCTATCGGCGAATGAACGATTTGTAATTCCTGTGGTGTTATGGCTATACGGCGAATGAACAATTTGTAATTCCTGTGGTGTTATGGCTATCTGGCGAATGACGATTTGTAATTCCTGTGGTGTTATGACTACGGCGAATGAACGATTTGTAATTCCTGTGGTGTTATGGCTATACGGCAAATGAACTATTTGTAATTCCTGTGGTGTTATGGCTATACGGCGAATGAACGATTTGCGATTCCTGTGGTGTTATGACTGTACGGCGAATGAACGATTTGTAATTCCTGTGGTGTTATGGCTATACGGCGAATGAACGATTTGTAATTCCTGTGGTGTTATGGCTGTACGGCGAATGAACGATTTGTGATTCCTGTCGTGTTATGGCTGTATGGCGAATGAACGATTTGTAATTCCTGTGGTGTTATGGCTATACGGCGAATGAACGATTTGCGATTCCTGTGGTGTTATGACTGTACGGCGAATGAACGATTTGTAATTCCTGTGGTGTTATGGCTGTACGGCGAATGAACGATTTGTAATTCTTGTGGTGTTATGGCTATACGGCGAATGAACGATTTGTAATTCCTGTGGTGTTATGACTGTACGGCGAATGAACGATTTGTAATTCCTGTGGTGTTATGGCTGTACGGCGAATGAACGATTTGTGATTTCTGTTGTGTTATGGCTGTACGGCGAATGAACGATTTGTAATTCCTGTGGTGTTATGGCTATACGGCGAATGAACGATTTGTAATTCCTGTGGTGCTATGGCTGTACAGGGAATGAACGATTTGTAATTCCTGTGGTGTTATGGCTGTACGGCGAATGAACGATTTGTGATTTCTGTTGTGTTATGGCTGTACGGCGAATGAACGATTTGTAATTCCTGTGGTGTTATGGCTATACGGCGAATGAACGATTTGTAATTCCTGTGGTGCTATGGCTGTACAGAGAATGAACGATTTGTGATTCCTGTGGTGTTATGACTGTACGGGGAATGAACGATTTGTAATTCCTGTGGTGCTATGGCTGTACAGGGAATGAACGATTTGTAATTTCTGTTGTGTTATGGCTATACGGCGAATGAACGATTTGTAATTCCTGTGGTGTTATGGCTGTACGGCAAATGAACGATTTGTAATTCCTGTGGTATGGCTATACGGCGAATGAACGATTTGTAATTCCTGTGGTGTTATGACTGTACGGCGAATGAACGATTTGTAATTCCTGTGGTATGGCTATACGGCGAATGAACGATTTGTAATTCCTGTGGTGTTATGACTGTACGGCGAATGAACGATTTGTGATTTCTGTCGTGTTATGGCTGTACAGGGAATGAACGATTTGTAATTCCTGTGGTGTTATGGCTGTACAGGGAATGAACGATTTGTAATTTCTGTTGTGTTATGGCTATACGGCGAATGAACGATTTGCGATTCCTGTGGTGTTATGACTGTACGGCGAATGAACGATTTGTAATTCCTGTGGTGTTATGGCTATACGGCGAATGAACGATTTGCGATTCCTGTGGTGTTATGACTGTCACTGGCGAATGAGCGATTTGTAATTCCTGTGGTGTTATGGCTATCGGCGAATGAGCGATTTGCGATTTCTGTTGTGTTATGGCTGTACTGGCGAATGAACGATTTGTGATTTCTGTTGTGTTATGGCTGTCTGGCGAATGAATGAGCGATTTGTAATTCCTGTGGTGTTATGGCTATCGGGAATGAGCGATTTGTAATTCCTGTGGTGCTATGGCTGTACAGAGAATGAGCGATTTGTGATTCCTGTGGTGTTATGACTGTACGGGGAATGAGCGATTTGTAATTCCTGTGGTGCTATGGCTGTACAGGGAATGAACGATTTGTAATTTCTGTTGTGTTATGGCTATCGGCGAATGAGCGATTTGTAATTCCTGTGGTGTTATGGCTGTGGCGAATGAGCGATTTGTAATTCCTGTGGTATGGCTATACGGCGAATGAACGATTTGTAATTCCTGTGGTGTTATGACTGTACGGCGAATGAACGATTTGTAATTCCTGTGGTATGGCTATACGGCGAATGAACGATTTGTAATTCCTGTGGTGTTATGACTGTCGGCGAATGAGCGATTTGTGATTTCTGTGTGTTATGGCTGTACAGGAATGAACGATTTGTAATTCCTGTGGTGTTATGGCTGTACAGGGAATGAGCGATTTGTAATTTCTGTTGTGTTATGGCTATCTGGCGAATGAGCGATTTGCGATTCCTGTGGTGTTATGACTGTCGGCGAATGAACGATTTGTAATTCCTGTGGTGTTATGGCTATCGGCGAATGAGCGATTTGCGATTCCTGTGGTGTTATGACTGTCAGGCGAATGAGCGATTTGTAATTCCTGTGGTGTTATGGCTATACGGCGAATGAAGCGATTTGCGATTTCTGTTGTGTTATGGCTATACGGCGAATGAGCGATTTGTGATTCCTGTGGTGTTATGGCTATACGGCGAATGAGCGATTTGCGATTCCTGTGGTGTTATGACTGTCTGGCGAATGAACGATTTGTAATTCCTGTGGTGTTATGGCTATACGGCGAATGAACGATTTGTAATTCCTGTGGTGTTATGGCTATACGGCGAATGAACGATTTGTAATTCCTGTGGTGTTATGGCTATACGGCGAATGAACGATTTGTAATTCCTGTGGTGTTATGGCTATCTGGCGAATGAACGATTTGTAATTCCTGTGGTGTTATGGCTATACGGCGAATGAACGATTTGTGATTCCTGTGGTGTTATGGCTATACGGCGAATGAACGATTTGTGATTCCTGTTGTGTTATGGCTGTACAGGGAATGAACGATTTGCGATTCCTATTGTGCTATGGCTGTACAGGGAATGAACGATTTGTGATTCCTATTGTGCTATGGCTGTACAGGGAATGAACGATTTGTGATTCCTGTCGTGCTATGGCTGTACAGCGAATAAACGATTTGTGATTCCTGTCGTGCTATGGCTGTACAGCAAATGAATGATTTCAGATTCCTGTCATGTTATGGCTGAACGGCGAATGAACAATTTCTGATTCTTGTCGTGTTGTTTGGCGAAAATGAACGATTTATGATTCCTGTCGCGTTGTACAGCGAATGTGAAAAAGTATCAAAAGATTAGTTAAAGAGGGAATCTTGTCTCAAGATAATTGCTTATCCCGTCTCTAATAAATCTGATACATGTTAGTAACGTTACTTCCACGGCAGTAATTTATTTGCTTGTCAGTGAGTGTGGAAATATTTTAACCAATCAGAAACGGTGGATTGTAGCGTATTTTTATCTTCACGGTAACACGGTATCTGCCATTTAAAGAGGCACTATAGTCTCAAACAAATCGCAATGATGTCAGCAAGTACATAGCATGTCAGCAAGTACATAGCATGTACTTACTGACATCCAAAAATCGACTAAGTATTACAATAGTTCAGAGATTCGTATACATCAGTACATTGTATGTATGAAGTTTAGGTACATGCATGTACGTTATATATGCTTGGTAACCAGGGGCATAACTTAAAGGGTGAGGGTGTTACACCCCCTAGAACGTTCCATCTGACAAACAAATAGCCCAGTATTGAAAAACAAATTGCCCAGTATTGAAAAACAAATGGCCCAGTATTGAAAAACAAATGGCCCAGTATTGAAAAACAAATGACCCAGTATTAGAAAACAAATGACCCAGTATTAAAAAACAAATGACCTAGTATTGAAAAACAAATGGCCCAGTATTGAAAAACAAATGGCTTAGTATTGAAAAATAAATGGCCCAGTATTGAAAAACAAATGTCCCAGTATTGAAAAACAAATGGCCCAGTATTGAAAAATAATTGGCCCAGTATTGGAAAAAAATTATGGGAAAATTAATATGATTATATATGTTTTTGATTCTTTGCAAAAAGACAAAATACTTTTGAAAATGCATAATGTCATAGTTCTTTTGTTATCTTCATGGCCGTATTAGCCCCACCCCTATTCTTAGTTGGCCGGACACTGATCTTAGTTAGGCAGAGATGGATAGAACTGTAGAATGTCGGATGTACTTGTATCAGAAGTCATACTCGACTCAGATACAATAAGCATGTCCTTCCGACCGCAGACTCGGCATCATGCTGACAACATCACAACTAGGCACTTAGTCGGGCAGAGATGTAAAATGTTGGATGTACTGTTTAAACCAGAGATACATCTCAACCATGCCCGAATCGTCTAGATATCAGAATCATGTCCTCCTGCCTAGGCATCATGATGCTGTAGACATATACTTTGGTACCTGGTCGGGCAGAGGTATAAAATGTCGGCGGATGTAGGCATATTGTTTAAATCAGAGATACATTTCAATCATACCTGAATCGTCTGTATACCATAATTATCTCCACTCGACTCAGTGTGAGTGTATAATTCTCAGTCGCGTGGTGGGTCATGTTTCACTGGGGGCATTTTGTCCCCTCCAAAAAAAAAAAAATGCTCATAAAAAAGATTGGCACATATATCTAAATTGGCATGCACTGTTTAGATGGCACCGTTTAGGAAATTGCTAAAATCAGTGTTTTAAATCATGGGAGAAACCATGCAAGGGGTCCAGGTGGCAAAATAGCTTTGGTAAAATTTCCGAAGAAAAAAAGGGCCAAAAATGATAGAAATTTCCTAGAAATTTAATAAAATATCCACAAAATGAAGGAAATTTCCTGAAAATTGAAGAAACCTTTCCAAGAATTGAAGAAAATATCCCCAAAATGAAGAATTTCCCGAAAATTGAAGAAAACTTAATACAAAATATCCCCAAAATGAAAGGATATTTCACGATAATGGAAGCAAATGTCACAAAAATGAAGGAAATTTCAAGAAATTTAAAGGACATTTCCCAAAATTGAAGAAAACTTCCCACATATTGAAGAAAATATCCCCAAATGAAGGAAAATTCCAGAGGATGGCAGTCAATTTCCCGAAAATGAAGAAAGTTTCCCGAAAATTGAAGAAAATTTTCCGAAAATTGAAAAAAATTCCCAAATATTGAAGAAAATATCCCCAACATGAAGGAAATTTCCTGAAAATTAAAGGACCGAGATTTTCTAGAAATTGAGGATTTCCCGGAAATGAAGAAGATTTCCTGACGGAAGAAAATGATTTCGGAGGGCTTTAATCATTGGGGGCCAAAATGGGTCTTGCTTAAAATTGTGTCAACTTAAGCCATGCTATAGGGGCAAAGGCCGCGAAGACCCAGGGTGGGGACCGGAGACCCAGGGTTTTCCGGGAAGCCCTGTCACATCTATGTGGCGAAGCTGCAGGTAGGGGCTCTGGGGCAAGGCCCTCAGAATCCCTGTATTTCTCGCGATTTTGATAGCACAATATTTATTCATATTGTATTAGATCCAGGGTTGACTTTCTGGTAGGCTCCGACGGGGCAAAGCCCCAGGAAGCTAGTAGCGTTATTTGGCGTGAGTTTGGTAGCAAAATATTACTTTAAATCGTGTCAATTCTACACTAAAGTTAGTTAAAAGGAATATATATGTTGGAACGAATTAATAGCATCCAATTCACTACAATTATGTCTTTAGTTGGCGTCTAGGAATGGTTTTCATGTTTTTGATGTAAAGCTTTGAGAGAGAGAAAAATATTTACGACGTTGAGAGTAAAAAGTATATAAAAACATATTTCTCATGACAATTGATATGCCCCTGAGAGCATTCGGCGCTCCGTCGAAAGGCTTCTTCTACCAACTGCATTGAATAAAATTGTTTACTCTTTATGGCAGGGACAGACAAGAGATATTAAATATTGTCAGTGAGCTATCGTCATGCATCGGCTACTGAGCTCGAGTGTCAATGGTGTAGGGGTTCGGGGCGAATTCCCCGGAAAATTGTGGTCTTTTCTGTGGAAAATTGATACACTTTTAGACTCAAAAAATTGAATATTACGTGCTTAATATAGTATAGGGAAAAGTTATTGATCAACACGTAAATGTTCTCAGGACGATTATGGCGCCCCCTTGAGCACTTGGCACCCTCTCAAAAAGCATGGCTGGGGCAGTTTTCTCCTGCCCCCTCTCTCCCCCTCTTTTCCCCTCCCGCCACCACGCCACTGATAATGCTGATTGGGCTCGGGTTAGACAACTAATGTATATGAAAGATGTCCAACTACACACGTTTAAAATCCACAGCCCCGTTGATGATGGGCCATTTTTGAACATAAATCTTCCGGGCTTCGCTTCGCCCTCTTGGACCGTACCATAGCTGCCTCCTTTTCGCAATTTCCTCATTTTCCTGACAATGTTTAAAAATGGTAAACCTTAATGCGCATCTGATTTGCGTAGATTTTAACATTGGAATTTTTAATGTTCTTCTTTTCATTTGTGTTGAGTAAGAGTTTAAGCCACTTTGGGTAAAACAATAAATAAAAAAACTTTAGATCAAGGCTTCATCCATGAGCACCTGCACAATTTTGCCCAAATTTTCTCAATTTTCAGGAGTATTCTCCTCTGCCTGTTTAGAAATGGTAACCCTATAATGCTTATTTTGAGTAAAATTGAACATGAGAATTTAAAATAGTTTTCTTATAATCATTTAAATTTTATAAATTTTGTCAGTTTGTGTTGATTTTCAGCCATTTCGACAAGAAATAGTCAG
>JAIGNY010002171.1:4282500-4337500 GCA_020152595.1 Chiridota heheva
CTGCCCCCACGTTTGCCGCGAAGTAATTTGGCAATGCCCCCTAACAAAAATAATATGCCATTAAAGCAGAACGGACCAGTGAACGGGACCGACCACTGGCCGCGACATTAAACCAGGTCCATGGGGAAATTGCTAGCACAACCCATGCATTGTACGCAGAAGCCCATTTAAATAATGTAACATTCAAATACCTTGTTGACACAGGATCCTGTATTACCCTCATTAGTTCAAATACCCTACGTTATTTACAAGAAGTAAGTAACATTAATGTCAAAGTCACTGAACATTCAGCACACTCAGTAACAAATCAACCAGTCATTATGTTAGGTTCCGCTCATATTTTTTTTAGAATCGGTGCACAATAGCAGAGGATGTTGTGTTGCCATGTAGACATCAAATTTTTCTTCAAGCAAAATGTAATCACCATTGCGATGTGAGGTGTGACACACACACAGTACTTTTAGAGCCATTTGAAAATTTTATGACAAATACAGGCGTGCTGGTTGCTAGAGTTGTGGCTGAGGTCACAGATGACAAAACGATTCCTGTGTGCTTTATGAACCATTCCCCATGTCAAGTAAAACTTATAAAGGCACCACGATTGGCACTGTTTACCAATTATCTATTAATGTTTGTGATCATTTGCACAATTTAAATATTTCTGCGACAACTGTTCAGCAATCTGACACTTCCGATATCCCATACCATTTGCTCAAAATTCCAAAAATTGTTTTCTTGAACATTTTGATGTTGATATTTCAATTGTGCCGGAAGATGCTAAATTGCAATTATTGAACTTGCTTTCAAACCATCAGGAAATATTTGTCCAAAGTTCAGGTGACTTAAGAAGGACAGCCATAATTTTACATAAAATTCCCACAGGTGAGGCTAGGCCGATTCGTCAAGGGCCCCGACGGGTCCCTGTACATCAAAAACAGGAAGTGCAGAAGCAAGTCAAGGACATGTTAGACAAAGGCATAATTACACCCAGTTCTAGCCCCTGGTCGTCCCCAATCGGACTCGTAAAAAAAATTAAAAAGGTACAACAAGATTTTGTGTGGATTATCGAGGATTAAATTCTGTAACCAAAAAGGATGCTTACCCCCTTTCCCGGCTTGTATCATGGATATTGGCAAGTTGCCGTTAACCCCAAAGACCAAGAAAGAACTGCATTTGTTACATACCAAGGGCTATTCGAATTCAATGTAACGCCTTTTGGCCTTTGTAATGCACCAACCACATTTCAGAGGTTAATGGAATTTGTGCTTGCAGGCTTGCAATGGAATACATGCCTGGTGTATTTGAATGATATAATTGTTTATTTCAGTACCATAGAAAGTCCTCTTCAAAGATCAAATACTGTATTTGCAAGGTTGCGAGAAGCTGACCTTAAAACCACCCAAAAGCACTTGTATGCAAGAACGAGTTGCATACCTAGGTCATATTGTTTCGGCTGATGGCATATCTCCTGACACCCACAAAATTGAAGCTATTCAGAAATACCCCGTCCCCTGCACCAAAAAAGAAGTGCAAAGTTTTGTGGGACTTGCTTCTTACTATCGACGATTCATTCCAGGCTTTGCAAGAATTGCTAGCCCTCTTCATAAGCTGTCTGAAAAAGACAAGGAGTTTAAATTGACCCCTAAATGTCAACAAGCATTTGAAACACTTCAAACTAACTTAGTGACAGCACCTGTCAGCCTGTGCTGGCCTACCCAAATTTTGAAATCCCTCTCCGTCTGGATACCGACGCTTGTGATGTAGGGCTGGGCAGTGTTCTCTTACAAATACATGATGGAAAAGAGAAAGTTGTTGCTCATTGCAGCAGAAGTTTAAATAAAAGTGAGAGGAACTATTCCACAACAAAAAAAGAAGCCCTAGCAAATGTGTGGGCAGTTAAACAATTCAGACCCTACCTCTATGGTCAGATGGTCAAAAGTTTACCCTAATCACAGATCAACAGCCCTTTAGATGGATCAAATCAATGAAACATCCCCTCCAAGAATTGAAAGATGAGCAGCCGTACTTCAGAAACATGATTTTAATATCGAATACCGCCTTGGAAAAAAGCATGCGAATGCTGATTCCCTTTCTAGAGTTCCCTCTTGTATTAATGCGCATGATAACCCCCAAAATGAAGAAGAGCTTGATGAAAGGTTATTTGTAATGCAAATTGCAGACAATATCCTGACAGATTTAAGCCCTAATTGGACTAAAGACGAAATGAAAACAAAGCAATAAAAGGATCCAAATATTTCACAAATCATTGAATGGAAGAAAAAAGGAATCAATCGACCCGCAAAATGCATGTTGCTGACAACCCCAAGCTGAAGCTGTTCTGGCATCAGTGGAAGAAATTGATTTTGAAAGACGAAATTCTTTATAGGACTTGGAAGCCTCGCAAAGGGGCAAAAGAAACCTTCAGCTCGTTCTTCCCCTCTCTTATACCCCTAGCCCTGCAATTCCTGCATGATGACCCAGCCGGTGGCCATTTTGGTTTCGCCCATACCTCAGACAAAATAAAGCAAAGGTTATATTGGCCCCGATATATCTTGGACATTGAAAGGTATTGTAAAGAATGCCATGACTGTGCATCTAAAAAGCCCCCCTTCCAAACAAGAACGTATCCCAATGAAAAGTATCCCTATTGAAGGCCCATTCAGTATGGTAGCAATGGACATAACTGGGCTATTCCCCATTTCCAATAAAGGTAATAAATATATTCCTGTAATCATGGAATACTTTACTAAATGTCCTGAAGCTTATTCCGAACCAAGAAGCCGCTACGATTGCAGCAGCCCTTGAAGATTACATCGGCCAATATAGTATGCCCTTAACCATCCTGACAGACCAAGTAAAATAAAGGAAAATACTTTGAATCGAAACTAATAGCAGAAGTCTGTCTTCACATCAACAAAATACGGACCACTGCATATCACCCTCAAACGGACGGCATGGTTGAGAGATTTAATCGCACACTAACAACCATGTTATCGATGTATGTGTCAACAACCCAAAAAGAGTGGGATACATGGATCCCCCAAGTCTTGTTAGCACACAGGACAAGTGTACACGAATCGACAAATCAAACTCCTTTCATGATGATGTATGGACGCGAAGCTCGATTACCAGCTGATACATGTTTCGGAGACCCCCCTGATCAACCCAACCATCTGACCCTACCACTTACGCTGAGCAATTACTGAATTAAAAGCAAAATTACAAGAGACGTGCAAATATGCAAGCGAAAAGTTAGAAATTGCTCAAGGCCGACAAAAAGATTCATATGACAAGCAAGCATGGGTTACCCCCTTTCAAAACCGGTGACAGAGTCTTCGTTTATACCCCCGTTACAAAGAAAGGAAAATCTACTAAATTCACTCACATGTGGCATGGTCGGGCCCTACAATATTATAGAATGCATCTCGGAAGTAAATTACAAAGTCCAGCTTGATGACGGAACTCATACTCAAACTCTTCATCACAATAGGCTGAAAAAGTGTTTCACTCCTCCTAAACCTAAACCAACTAAGCGAACCCACGAAAAACATATCGCAGAAAAGAGAAATGATACCCAGTCCCAGGATAATGAATTGCAAAATGACATTGAAAGCGATTGTGAAAATGAAGAGCATATATTTCATCACATAGTTCTACCTGTGCCGCAACCTGAACCAGGGCCTGCTCCAGAGCGCCCTCCCCCTGTACTCGAACAACGCACCAGAAGCGGTAGACAGGTCAAAGCCCCTACAAGATATGGAATTTTTGTTGACACTTGTACTAAATATTTCGAAAATTGTTTTAAATCGGAGGATTCTGCTACGATTTATGTTGTTTAATTATGTTGGATTTCAATGACATGACTTGTTTATTTCGTCATTGAAGACAGTTTCTCTAGAATTGTTTGTGACCTGCAAAATATCATTTAACTTAATTTATAAATTTTTCAGCTGTTCAACCTCTTAATGGATTTGAAATTCTAAGTAACTGTGTTTCCTCGCTATTTTCCATTTCCAACCAAAGAGCTTCTACATATGTAAAAGCTCTTTATTCCAACCAACTGTTTATCCTATCAAGGACGCACAAACAAATTCACTACCTTTTCCGAGGAAACTGAATGACATCACATTACCTGTCTCAACAGCCTCAAAGAGCTTAGTCGTGTCTGTTCATGCATGTCAGCCTTCTATTTGTACTTAATTGATAAACCAAGGACACACCTGACATCATTTCAACCATTCCTGTTGGAGCAGACCTACTTTCAACTTTTTGAACTTTCATGAAATCTCTGCGTGTAAGATAACCTTTTGTGACGTCACTATTTTGGTGACATATCATGTATTTTGATGTTTTTAATGTCTCACAAGGATGCAAGGGAGTTGTCAATCAGAACTCTCTGGTCTCATTTACAGCAGTACAAAGCAATTATTATGGAAGAATAATACATATCTATTTTTCTCCTCATTGTGACGCTCTCTTTTTGAATTATTTAAATGCACTTTCAGGTGAATTACTTTTACTTTGAGTGACAAATCCGCCTTTGCTTTTGTTAATTATCTATTTAAAACCACAACAATTTATATATCAAATATTTTGAGTGGGCCATTATATGCCTTGATCCAACTTCCGTTGTAATTATTTATCTGCCTCACATTGCAGCATTGTAGGGCAGGCCTCGAAGTTGTAAGAATCAGAGCAACTCCCCCTCCTACACACCCACCCCCACAGAAAAAAGGAAACAGGGGAGGAAAGAAACAAATTAGAAAGAAGTAAATCTTTTCATATTACGACGCAAAAATATGTATTCTCCGTGAATTTTTATTATTTGTTGAAGGGAAGTCATGTTTTTGTCATATGTTTATATTGTCTTCGTATTTCATATTGTTTTGTTTGTTTTCCTTTTGTCAGCATGTTTATTGTCTTATAATTGTATAGAGATTTGTTTTGCAAGTTTGTGCAGATGAGCACAATGAAGTTGTTAATTAGTTAATTAAAACAATTATTTGAAGATTAGTAATAAGTTGCTTGAGATTATTGAATTAAATAATTTTTTTAGTTACGGAATATGTTGCTCCGACTGATTTTGATTGATTTAGCCTTATTCCGCACTGACCGACCAAGTCATGTGTCGTATTCAAGTATTGGCGAAGTATTTCAGTTTATTGGTCATTGATCGTAAGTTTTCTGGAATAAATCACTTGTCAACTTGACATCTCATTTTTTTTTAGCTATATTACAATTCATTCCCAAAATGTTGGATTGGCCATCTCATATTTTGATGATTGATTGTGATAAATTATTTACTTACTCACAGAATTCGTTTTCTGGTATTAGTACTAGAAGGAACGTTAGTCTTTTGTTTTGATTGTGTAACTTAGTTATTTTATGAGAGCCAGACTGTGTCCACGTACACTGGAAACCTTTCTCCATATGTTATTAGGAGTTGAATAATGGAACAGTTGATTTGATGTTTAGAAGAAAAAAGTTTTTGAAGATGTTGAATTAGGAATGTAAAGAATTTGTTCCTAGTTGTGTCTGTGGAAGTTGTAAATTTATTATTATTTCGTTTGATGTACATCCATAATTCCTGGCACATCCTGATCAGGATAATGAATTACAAGTTTTGTTGTTCTTTTTCTTTTCTGATTTGGAATTTAGTCTTACTTCCATTATATTTATTATGTATTTCGTAGTTAGTTTTTTGCCTGTTCTTCTTTTGAGACATGAGGTCATGTCTTTCATGACGGGGGCGTGTAGCATACGTGTATAATTATTATTTCCTTCTATTTCTTGATTCCATGATTATATTGTGCCCTACTTCTTGGAAGTGTTTCACTGGTCCATGACCTTCTTAGTTCTTGGGTGTTGCCACATAAACCCATTGAAAGGAGCCAAGACATTTGTCTTGTCTCGAGTTGGTCAATACCAGTGCACATGATTGTGAGTCATTTTTTTCCTATTTTGTTTTGTTTGTAATGGCCAATGCGCGGAACTTATCTTTATATATATATATATATATATATATATATATATATATATATATATATATATATATATATATATATATATATATATATATATATATATATATATATATATATATATATATATATATATATATATATATATATATATATATATATATATATATATATATATATATAAATATAAATATATATATATATATGTATATATATATATATATATATATATATATATATATATATATATATATATATATATATATATATATATATATATATATATATATATATATATATATATATATATATATATATATATATATATATATATATATATATATATACATATATATATATGTGTGTGTGCGTATATGTGTGTGTGTGTGTCTGTCTGTCTGGAAACGCTTACACACACCTTTGTTTTGTTTGAATGTTCCTTTTGTTACCGCTTACTTTATGCTGGCTATTGTTCTCGCCGTAAACAATTGACGCTTATAATAAACCTTCTCTAAAACTTCTTAGCTTTTGGCGCGTAGACTACAAATGAAAAGAAAAGAATCTTTCTCGCTTCGCCACAAATGTTATCAAAGGCCGTGGATGACTTGGTTGTCGATGTTAATACCTGTGTTCTCGTCCGGGTCTTCGTTTCGTGATCATTTGTAACCGAATGAGGCGACGACCCCGTCAGATTGTGTGTTAGCTTCCATCTTTTGTTGACATACAGATAGACAATACTGTGTCGACGTGTCCTTAAATGCCCTTTAACAGCTATACCTCGGAAGAAGCCCGTTTTACGCTTCAGAAGTCAACACTAGTTTTTGACAATCCTGTTGGGACGTTATTATTATTGCACTTATTTATATAGCGCCTCTCCCATGGATCGAGGCGCTTTACAATAAAATTGATAATACATAGACAAACTCTTAATATGCAATATCAAAGAGTAAAAGAATTGCAGGACAATATACAAGCATAAAATAATTGGTAAAAATCAAAAACAAAATGATAAAACAAGAAAATAATATATAGACAGCATAAAACTTATTCAGTAGGAAAAAGATGAGTCTTAAGGGCTTTCTTAAAAGTATAACAGTTTGAGCCTGACGGGTTGCAATAGGTAGATTCTTCCACAAACGTGGTCCCAGGACAGAAAAGGTGCAGTCCCCACTGACACGATTAGTTCTTGGCATTGAAGCTAGTAACATCCTTGTTGGATCTTAGACCAATGCGTCCAGGATCATAAATATGCAGCAAATCTTGAAGGTATGAAGGCGCATTTTTGTTTTAATGCAGTTATACAAATGAAGTAAGATCTTGAGATCGATTCTCTGCTGGATGGGTAACCAATGAAGAACACGCAAGAGGGGGAAAGCGCTTGCACGTCTATCAACACAAAAATCTTTGCAAGTTTTAAAGGTTTTTACGTGATATGCCACCAAGCAGGGAGTTGCCATAATCCAGCCGAGAAAAGGACGAGAGATCGCACTGCATGAGCACAAGTATTTTGATCAATGTACCGCCGGTTTCTAGAAATAATACGCAAATGAAAATTAACAGTACGACATATTGTAGAGATCTCGGAATTCACATTCATACAAGGTTCATACATGATACCTAAATTTCTAACGGATGATGAAGAAACATTCACAGACCCACCGATCCTCAAATCTATGGACTGAATGGGATGTGTTTTTTGTTTGTTTTTGAAATGATAACAAAATTTAGTTTTGGTGTCATTAAGTCTAAGTTTGTTATAAAGCATCCAACCTTTAACCAGTTAATCTCCGCAATGCCATTTGACAAGCGAGCTTGCCACGGGCAGCTTCCCTATCACCCGGCTTTTTAGAATCGAAGCTAACATATACAGATAGCTGAGTGTCCGTCATCGGCATATATATGGTAAGCAACATTGAAAGTTTGAAAATGCGGGTAGCAGGCTGCGAATAGAGGCATTGAAGATCGGAGGACCTGCAACAGATCATTGGGGAACACCTTGTTTCAACGGATGGGCAGTAGAATCCCAACCAGTGATACAAACTGAACTCTTGCAATCACTAAGATAAGATCTAACCCAGTTTAAAACACAACCTCCGATATCATATTCACACTGAAGCCTATTTATAAGAATAATGCGGTCAATGGTATCGAAGGCTGCAGACATATCTAGAAGTACAAGTAAAACAACTCTACCTGAATCAACTCATTTAACTGTTTAATATATCGTACTGATATCGTTCTGATATCAAAAGAAGATATATTTACATTAAGACTTTCTCATTAAAAAAATTGGCAAAATTATTACTGAGACGTTACATGCTTGTATCTGCAACCCAAGAAGTAAAACCCTGTGTAAAGATGGAACAAAGCAAATCTTAATTTTACACACTAATCTTTAAGTTACACCCTTTACATTTACTACATATAATCATGGACATCAATGAGCTTTAATAAGTGCTCAACAACCAATTCATTTGCATAATATTTAAATTCAAATCATTTGCATAATTTGTATTTAGCCTATCACTAATTTTAGATTTATATGCTCGAATAACATATCAATATTATCACCAAATCACTTTTATGCATATATGATAATACAACATCAAAATGACCCCCCCCCCCTCCCCCAATTTTTTTTTAAACCAACCACAATTGTAAAAATAAAAGAGGACACCAAATTAAACTTTTGAATAAGGGGGCTGGGTTGAATAAATAAGCCCTTTCACCCCTGCCTCTTAGAAAAAAATGTTCCAACGTCGTTTCCCTAAATGATAAGTATACAAGACATAGAACTTAAAGGAAATCAGTCTTCTACGAAGTATATTCCTGGTTTTCACTAGTTTCACGAAGGAAATATTGATGTTCACTCCACCCTGAAAGTATCATCCAACCACAGAAAGTTTACCTTATCCTTTACTGCTTGGAGTAAATACAATCTAAACTTCGAGTTTTCTATAATAGCATAGCAAGGTTTAACGTTCCGAAAGCATCCAGTGCTAGACATTATATAAAGACGGCCGCGGCCTTTGGTAACCAGTTGTGAACTCACTGGTTGCAGACCCACCGGGATTCGAACCCGGGACGTGTGGGAGAGAGGACAAAGCACTAACCACTACACACGGAGGATTGTTAATAACAAGGCAACATTAGCACCCTGAGTACGACTCGTCCCGGCAACGACCAATTTTGACTTAACTAGCTCACGCCTTCCCGATATCCTTGGACAGACTAAATTTGCATAAATTACATGTCACGGATTCTTCTTTATTGTTAATTCACGGAACGCATCTTAAGGCATGCGAAATTTTGACGACAAGCAGCTTCAAGTTATGTGAACGAATGAGTTCATGACCTGCGACATTTATATCGTTTATAAGTCAGGCAAGTGTACATTTTCGTCTGGTAAGTTTGCCTTACACCTCCCTCCCCCTCCCTTCTCCCCTCCTGCCCCTGAGTTACGGCTCATCCTCCCCTCTCCTGTCCTACGGTCGAAGTCTAGGTATGCCCCTGATGGTAAAATGACACGGCTGAGTTACGGCTGAGTTGAACAGAGATGTACAAATTCGTCGTTAGTTTCATCATTGAGCTATTACCTGAAATTAACTCAGTTAATAACTTCATGGTTTAATTCAAATGAGAGAAAAAATACTAAAAAACTGCTGGACTTGATGAGATTCGAATTGGTTACGTTTAGCACAAAAGCATTTGGCTTATCAAATCGGCCACAGCAACGCTTCATTAGAGACAGAGAGAAAAAGAGGGGGAGGGGTTGTTTGATTATTAATAAAGTGTGAAATATGATCCAAACAGTCGCGTTTGCAAGTTGTTGACAATTGAACAAATCGAAAAACAAGAAATGACTATCCTTATGCCGATATCGCACATTTAAGTGGTCATATAGGGTAGAGGACAAAGAGATCAACAGACCTATAGCAATAACTTTAAAATCTTGATCCATTTTGGAGATACCAAGTTTAAGCGATGTCGCAAGCTTTTTGAAAGCATTTTCTTCGAAACAACATAAAATTTGATAAAGATAGATGTCCACCATACCAGTCAAAAAAAATTTCACTCCGACAAGGGTTCACCATTGTAATTCCTTCTCCAGAGACCCATATTTAGGGCCCACTGTTCAAAATTGGTGCAGGTAAATTGCTAAAGGTTTTTTCATTTTAATTTTTATTATTATTAATTCAGTCACTTTTCTAACAATCATATACCAATATAAAAATATCTAAAAATTACACGAAGGCCAATAATGATATTTTCAGTTTCAATGTAGAAAAGCTTTATTATCTTATTATTGCTACTTAATACACGACACGGATCAAAGTTTTGTTTTTGAAGAAAAAGCAATTGATATTATACCTTATTATTTACACAATATACAAGTTAAGGTAAGAAATGTCTACACATATGGAGCGAATGTTCCACTACTCTAATAGAACAGAATTAAAGGGGCACTAGACAAAAATGAGGGCGCAATTATCAGAGACTGAAAAATATTCAGCAAAGCTTTTTAACATGTGGAGACTAAAACTCTCTAGCACCAATAGTTAAACCAAGTATTTATCTGCGATTTATAAACAATAACATTGTATCTCTTTGGGAGGCAAAAGATGTCAGTTAATATTTAAAAAATTCACCAAGTCCACCTTTAACACTAGGTATGCATTGCTAAGGTGAATTCCCCAATTGTTGGTTCTTATTGCTATAATCTAATTATCTATCAGTGGTGGCGAAACCGTGGGAGGTTCAGGATGGGGTGCCGGTCCCATTTTGCATATAGTGGTATACTTCACCTCAGTTTTCAGTGCAATTTCAAATTCAATTATAATATTCAAAGAGAATTATACTTGTCTTTTATTTCTAAATTCCTTCCGGAAGCGTTCGCTTTAAGACATAATAAATGAGGTAAGTTAACCATCATAAATAATGCTATGATCAATCAAAGATTGCAAATAATAACCAGGAGTTTTAACCACTCTTAGAGAGAGGGTCGTCGCCTGCGTATTTGGTTATGATAGTACAAATGCTATCACGAAACGCTTAATACGACCTGGACGAGAACACAGGTACGACGTACGGACAGACATAACATCGACAACCAAGTCAATGTCCATGGCCTTTGATAACCACTTGTGGTGCACTGGCGTGTCGACCCAACCCAGACTTGAACCCAGGGCCTCGTGGTCTGTAGACAGGTATGATAAGCGCTACACCACAGCTAGTAGACAAAAATAACCACTCTTACACTCAGCCTAATGTTTAATATAATACAGTCTGCTTCGGAAGACTTTAAAATGTGTACATAACTTTATACTTTTCGGTGGTATCTAATTCGACCTTACGCTCAAAGCATATATGGTCATCGTTAAATTCTTTATCTCGATTTAATCCAAATAAAAAATTCCAATGTTCCTTACACTTTAAAGAAAAATCACAATTCAATCTTAATGGAGTATATACTTCAGATTTCCAGCCTTAAACAAGAATAACTCGAGTTGTATCGCCATATTGAAAAGTCCTTAAAATGTCTGTAACAAGCTGTATTCTTTGACGTCTAAAGTCGTCTTGGGGAAACAAGACCGATCGTCGACCATCTGAATGACGGTGCTCGTGGAAGCCCAGCTCTCTTAACATGCAACCGGGGCGACGATGAAGATCCCATACAGGTTGGATAAGATAATCGGTTATATCGAGAAAGGCATGATGAGGGTGACTGACGAAAAACGATAGCTGGAGAAAACAGAAACAGAATTATATTAAGGGATTGTTATCTGGTTATAGACAAATAAAATGTAGTTGAAAGCAGTGGCATAGCCAGCATCACAATTTAGGGGGTCGTCACAGTGGCGGCGCCAGGATTTTGATGTCGTGGGGCAAGAGAGGGGAAGCTTTTGTCTCATGGGGTGCGAATGCCTACAGCGTCTGTACAAATTATTGTGGCGGTGCCAAGATTTTGGTCATGGGGAAACGGAGAGGTGCAATTTTGTCTCATGGGGTGAAAAGCCTATAAATTGGACAAAATATGTCACTTTACAAAATGTTATGGGGCATAGAGATCTCGTTGGTGCATATTCCCCCAGACCTTCCCCCAAGGCGCCGCCACTGTACAACACCTGATATTGCAGACGTCCTACAGCTGTTTTGTTCAAATCTTGCAATACATTTATGCAGAAAGATTATAGTCGTCGAATATAAGCAATATTTCAGTTGAATTAAGGCTGCAATCCGAAATACAAATTCCAGATCCCAATCCGTTGAGGGCTAAACATGGTTATGGTTATTTAATTGCAATGGCTGTGAACAAATGAATATTAAACAAAGAATCTAAATAAGATGAAAACTAGGCCTACGACCTTTTAATATTGACGTTATTCTTGGGAGTTTACTTCTCCCAATTAACGCGCTTAAGTACCCCTCCCCACCTTCCCACCACCACTACCACCCGTCACACGATTATTTGGCTGAGACGGATCGGGAATCTATAGGCGGGCCCAGCCGGGATGGGAGAGGAATATACGCCGTGAATAGAGTTCCAATTTCTGAAACATGTCTTCCAGGACCGTGCGGTGAATAGAGGTGACACAACACTATAAGCATTTACGTGCAATAAAGACATTTCTTTCCAAATCTACTGAAAACCATGAAAGTAGCACAAATTTTCATACAATTGGCAAAAAATCAGCAATTTACAGCCCGCTTAAATTTCAGGCATAATTATTTGAAGGATGAAGCAAATCTTGACCACAGAGTTTGGAGTCTTTACCATATCCCCAACCAAATTCTAGAAATAGACATTCTTATCATTTAGATGACTGAAAGGTTACAAAAGGAACTTAAAGATTTAGTTTAAGATTTTTACTGTTTGCCCATTCATTCGAAAATTGAAATGATTAGTTCAGAGGTCAAGCAAGTCTATTTTATATAAAAGAGGACTTCGAAAAAAAAATGGTGCAGAAAGCATTACAGAATGTTATTCCATATCTAAGTTTAAAAATTGCTCTCATTTGTGTATAAACGACATAAATCAGACTAGTTGTGATGTTATAGCCTCAGATTCCGCAAAGTCTTTAGATATTCTATCATACTTTGTCCTGCAATTTTGAGGCTTAAAAACCATGGGATATGTCCAAAAAGTAGTAAAACTTAATCGAGGAAGAGTATTTATGATATACCACCTGAAGAAAGTTCGAAGAAAATAATAAAATCTAATAAATAAATCAACTTTGTATAACTTTCTTTAAAAATACATTAAAAAATTAGTTCAGAGGCCAAGCATGTCCATCTTATATGAAAGAGGACAGTAAAAGAAACAAAATGGTGAAGAAAGCATTTTAAAATCTTATTCCGTTAAGGAGATATTCAAGTTTAAAGTTTGGTATAATTTCTGTAGAAACGGCTGAAATCAGACTAATTGTGATGTCACAGCCTTAGATTCCTCAAAGTCTTTATGTATTTCATAGAAAGTTTATTTAATATTTTCGCTAATTAAACTATTTTCCCTTAAATTTTCTTCAGGTGGTAGATTATTAATACCTTTCCTAGATTCAGTTTTAGTACTTTCTTGACATGTCCCATGGTTTTTAAGCCACAAACTTGCAGGACAAAATATGATACAATACACAAAGACTTATGAGGAATCTGAGGCTATGACATCACAACTAGTCTGATATCAGTCGTTTTTACACAGATACCAAAGTTTAAACTGAAATATCTCTTCAATGGAATATAATTTTTGAATGCTTTCTTCACCATTTTGTTTCTTTTGCTGTCCTCTTTCATGTAAGATCAACATGCTTGGCCACAACTAATCCTTTAATAATGTGAGGATAAAGACGCCAACTTCCCGTTAATAGTAGACTTACCACACCAGTCATTTAAGACCTTTAAACTTGAACATCTACTTAACAAAATCCGATTTGTGAACGCTTTCTTTACCATTTTGTTTCTTTCGAAGTCCTCTTTAAATAAGATGGACATGCTTGACCACTGAACTAATCCTTTGAGCAATAATTTCAAAAAAATAATCTGCTGACATTTTGGAGCTCTTTTAATACAAATTGTTACTTGTCCACAGACCTTTAAATTGACCAACGTTTCACGACTTTGTAAAATATGCGAAATAAAATATATTTGAAGTTAAGGTATACCCAACTGCGCAAGATCTTTATATAATTCTCAGGACATGGAACACCATTGTCAGATTGTGTAGACAATGCGTCCCTGTTTTGACATAGTGGCGAATGTCAAAAGTAAATTTTCGTTTTGACATAGCGACAAATGTGCAATGTTTAATTACAAATTAATATGATTTACAAGTATCTGCTGTTTGAGTCATTTATTGATGATTTACAGTTTAGATAATTTATTACTTACATAAAATGAGGGAAATGATGATATAAATTGCAATAATATGCTTTTAAACACATTCGCCACTATGTCAAAATGGAAAAATATATGTTGCAGTCTACTCTACATTCGTCACCATGTCAAAACAAGGACGAATGCCTGTTCTGTTTCCATGGAGATATATTACTCACCAAATATAAAACCTGATCCATTTCGTCCTTCCGGAGGTACGCCATCATTCGAATCACACTAAAAGGAAGTTCTACAAACAAACAAAATGATGTCTGTGAATAATAACGGAAATCAATATAAAAAAAAATCATATTATGGCTGGAAAATGTGAATGAATGATTTTGTAGAATCATTCCATGACACATTTCCCTCTTATCTAAGTTCCTAATTTGGCTTTGTGTTTTCTCATGACCACCGTCTGGGCTGGTTCCTGTGTGCCAAATCATAAATCCCTTGCTATATGTTTTTCCAGTTAACAAATGAATAAGAAAAAAATAATCCTCACTCAAGCTTTTTAACCTTCATAAGATCAATGAATTTCTAGTGACTTTCTGCGTGGCATTCAAATCATTTTAGATTTCTATCTGAGCAGAGCGACGGGCTTCAAATTTTGTAAAGTGCTTAATTTAATTTCCTAATGTTGTGATTGAGCCGTAATTCTCTTTCAAGACGTGTGTGGGGGTGAAAATTTCTCCACGAAATAAAAGATACTACATTCTTCAAAATTATGCAGCTTTTAAACTTCACCTGAAAATTTTGGGGGAGGGGTAACAAGTCTCTCCCGCTGTAAGTACGGCCCAGTAGTAATTGGGCAACATTTCCAAACTTTTTAAATGTATGCGAAATTTGTTATGTATAGGTTGAAGGCGGTCCATGATATTCTTATGTATAATTCATACTTTGTGTTTAAAATGTAGCGATTGATAAGTTGTAGAATGTCAGGAATAAAAGTCATTGAATTTCGAAATGACATTTTTGGTTTCTCTGACATGGCAGACCAGACTGATGATTTTCCAGCAAGCACCGATTTTGTGACAGGAATATCTATTCCAGCTATCATACAGATCATAGCTTCTGATTGAGGATATAATTCGTTACCCCTTTTGGCGTAGACTTATAACTGTATGATAGACGATAAAGAAACAAAAGATTTTAGGGGTCCAGCCAGCCTTTCGGATTAGTGGTGGGGGGTATTTTTCAAATATATGAAGAAAAAAATGTTGGTGGCATTAAACATTTTCCAAAATTGTGTCAAAATATCCTGTCTTTCAACTTTTCGGAGCCCAAATTCTCCTGAACAATTACCTTTTTGCTAAAAGGGTAATTGCCTCAAACTGGTACCCTTAAGCAAAATTTCTGGACCTTCTAGGAACATTTCTGAACCTTATAGACAAATTTATGGACCTTTTTACATTCTGGGAGGCCGCTGTGGTACTTTTTTAATTATGGCTCATCAAAATCTGGAGTTTTTTAAGTTGAACATATGGAATATTTGTGATGTGGAGGACTACTCAAAATCTTCTTGTAATTTTCTTCAGTTCGTTCCTAAATTGCTACCATTGTAACTAGCACGTTTATTCCTACAAGATATTGATTGATATTGTAAATATATTGTAAGTACAAAATCGGATAAACTGTCAGAGCCAGCTGCGATGATTGAGATAAAAATTTGCAAAATATAAGGTCATAGACTCACGAAGTTGTAAAGTGTTCAATTCTAAACCAATTGTGTTAGATGTTTAGTTCAATTCAACTAATGGCAGTGAAGTTTTTTAACATACTAACTATGCAGCTAACTGAGCGACCATTTGGTCGCCCTGTGAAACATGGTGAACAAATTTCTGATGCACTAGGCGACCAGGATTTTCGCTTTGATTTTGTTTAGCATACAAGATGACTTCCACTGTTGACACCTTGTTTTCAGCAGAACATTTGATGCTGTTATAATACCTTGTATGAATCATATTTCTCTAAATACTAAAAAATCGAATATGAAAAAATTGCGTGGGGATCTTTCTGCGACTTCGCATCATGTTGCCCTGGGAGTGATTGTGGTCGCCCAGTAAGATTTCCTTGAACAAATTAACTGGCTAATGGTCTCTCTAAACAGCTAAACGTCCATAGACTGATAGCCTATACATGAATGAAAACTTACATTGTATGAATCATATTTCTCTAAATACTAAAAATCGCAAATGAACAATTGCGTGGGGACCTAGTGTGCGACTTCGCATCATGTTGCCCTGGGGGTGATAGTGGTCGCCCAGTAAGATTTCCTTGAAAAAATTAACTGGCTAATGGTCTCTCTAAACAGCTAAACGTCCATAGACTGATAGCCTATATATAAATAAAAACTTACATTGTATGAATCATATTTCTCTAAATACTAAAAATCGCAAATGAACAATTGCGTGGGGACCTAGTGTGCGACTTCGCATCATGTTGCCCTGGGAGTGATTGTAGTCACCCAGTGAACTTTCCTTGAAAAATTCAATTTTAATGGTCTCTCTAAACAGCTGAACGTCCACAGACCTGATAGCCTATATATATAATTACTATCCTGTAATGGTTATTTCCCTGCCATTCAAAAACACTTTTCAGAGTATAAGATTAATTGTTTCACTCGTGTCAAATTAAGACTAAATTACAGCAATTTCTTTTAGCCAATATATTCGGTACAAATTGCTCCCAATTGTTCAGAAAGCAGTAAGAAAACGATCTGAACTCCAAGCATTGGATGTATGATTATAAGCCTCATTTGAAATATAATAACTAATCTCAAATTCAATAACTAAATGTTTCATCGGAAGTTTAATTCTATCTCGCTGAATTATTGTCTGTTTTGACCTTCTAGCCAATTATGAAGCTTTCCATAGTTTGGAGAATATAAGTTTGTACCAGAAAGCACGGCATAATAAGCTTTATTATTAAACTATACCAATCTGCCTATAGGCTTAAGGATTTTGTTCTAATCTACCTAAAATTTTGTATTTGCTGTGTATGGGTTGTTGTGTAGGTTAACGTACCTCACGGCCATACAAGTCGCGATCCGTTTATTGTAATCTGATAATCTGCTAATTGAATTACCTTTTATTATTAAGGAACAAAATTCTGCTACAGAATCTGACTATACTGGTATCATCAATATCAGTATGGCAGCTCCTTGGTTTCATTAAAAATAATGTATGTACTACTACAACATGGTTGAATGGATATAAAACATTATACGAATGTGGTGGCTCCTTTTTATGAATATGATATAGTAATAAATAAAGATGAATTTTTCTTTCTTTCTATCAGGACACAGATGGCAAGGAATTCAAAGTAGACATAAAAAATTACCGAGAATAGCCTGAAATATGATCGTGAAAAGGACCAGGTCTTTGTTGTTTAGAGCTGGTGGTACTATTACGTAATCGGTTGTGTTCTCCGATTCGTGCCGAGTGCTACGAGGTAAGACGAAGCCCAGTCCTTGTGTCATCTCTTCCCAGTGTCTGTATGCCAGCGAGGATGGTGGTTGGACATGGAGGGTGGACGTGAGTATTAGAAAGACATCTGAATCGTACTGGCTTCGCTTCATTCTCAGTGTTTTTTGTACCTGTAGTAGAATATATATATATATATATGTATATATATATATATATATATATATATATATATATATATATATATATATATATATATATATATATATATATATATATATATATATATATATATATATATATATATATATATATATATATATATATATATATATATATATATATATATATATATATATATATATATATATATATATATATATATATATATATATATATATATATATATATATATATATATATATATATATATATATATATATATATATATATATATATATATAGTATAATATATACGAGTAAAATATAGACGAGTAAAATATAGACGAGTAAAATATAGACGAGTAAAATAAAGACGAGTGAAATATATACGAGTAAAATAAAGACGAGTAAAATATAGACGAGTAAAATATAGACGAGTTGAATATAGACGAGTAAAATATAGACGAGTAAAATATAGACGAGTAAAATATAGACGAGTAAAAATATAGACCAGTAAAATATAGACCAGTAAAATATAGACCAGTAAAATATAGACCAGTAAAATATAGACCAGTAAAATATAGACGAGTAAACACCTTAAACACATCATGGATAAACCCGGGGTGATAAGTCCAAAGTGGCGAACTCCCCTTACCAAATAAGACAATTGTTTAATATCTTTCGTATATATAGGGCCTATACCTGGCAAAAGTTTATCAAACTTCTGCAACCGCGTTGTTGAAATGACCGATAAGGTTGTTGCAACGTGTCGAATTTCAAAAATGTTTTTTTATAATGTTATACAAAGCTTATTCGAAGATACTTTGTGCTTAAAACACACAGCTGAAGCTTGCCACCGTTTTGTCTAAGTTTCAACAGTGTCGTCTAAATTTAAACAAAGTGTTAACTGGTAAACGTGACCACGTTGGACTGCGTCAACGCATGTCAAAACTAACTCCATGGTCAAAAGTTATGTGCTAACAAGCAGCTCCACGGTGACGGTGGCACTACCACTTGTAGGTCGGTAGCCATCTCAAATTGTATTTTTCGACAACACGTTGAGTTCGACAACACGTTGTGGATATCCAACAAGACAATGTTACAACGTGTTACAGCAATACGTTATTATGGACTTGATCGCTTTCAAGTTCCGTATATGTGCACATCATGAGTTGTGGCCCTAAAATACCTTAGATAATTATCTAGTTCACTTTGCGGTGAATTATTTTGCCTTTTCGGCACTGCCAGGTTTGAGCAGGGAGTTAGCTTGAACGTCGATGGTTTAAGTATGGAGCTATTAAATGAAACTGAATGACGTGTTTTGCAACAAATTGAAACTAATTAGTGCAAAAGTTGTGACATCTTGAATCCCATAGGTCACTGAAGATCAATTCATTCATGATTCACAAATGAAACAGCATACATGCTTTTGCTTGTATTGTGTAGACGAACAACGTGCCCCTTCTTTCCAAAATGCTTCATTAGACAATTTTTATGGTTGATTTAGAATACAGAAAAAGAACTTATCTCGGAAGTATTAAATGAACAAGAGTATAAGCATAGCTCCATGGTATAAGCAGGGAGTTGCTAAATGGCAACTCCCTGGTATAAGCAAGTAGCATCTCCATGATAGAACCATGCATGCAGACCTGTAGGGCCATGCTTCGATCAGGGAGCTGTCTTTTTAAAAGCTGTTTTTTTAAAGGCAGCTCCCTGCTTCGACCGACATCAGTTGGATGACTGGTTCTTGGTTCCTATCGCAAAAACACCATTAGTATCTTCCACATATTAGTGACGTAGCTAGTCTCCAAAAACTGATCAAACTCTTTTAATTCCTAATGTCAACGTCCAAAAAGTGTGAGGGGGAAAGGGTGCATGAAAAATTATGTAAATTAAGATTAAATCTGCCCTATTGCCGGGCTTTTGCTAGGTCTGGTTACGTCGTCTCTTGAGGAAGTTGAGGAATTAAAATGTTCTCGTAATTCTATAGATTCGCGGTGTTTTACCAGCCCCGAACAACCTTCATCCTGAAAAAGATGTTCTCTTGGTCGGTCATTAATTGCTTCCTTCTAAAAACAAAATGTATAATTATCTACGAAATAACGCTGATGAATACTGAAATAGTTGGTGTTGCGGCATCACGAATTTCAACGTGAAATAAAGTGTTCTTGAAATGAACAATAGGCCTTTATATTTAATAATCGGAATCTAATTTTCGGAGTAAAAACAAAAACAAACAAAAAAAACTATAAGAAAAATAGCATTGACCTATACCGCTGCTCAACGTTCCAACAAAAACAAAACAAAAAAACGCCCTGATTTTGACATTTGAGGAATAGACTGAAAAAAGTTATACCCGCGTATGCATATATGAATTTCACGTTTTCATCATATGTCGTTACACGTGATGCTTTATTTTGTCAAAATGTATCTAATTTACAGGGGAGGAATGAAAATTTTGATATTGGACAACACCCACAAAACTGAAGCCAGCTAATATATGTTTTTTTTTTCTTTCCAAGCAAAAATAGTATCAATGATATTTAACATGACATAGGCCTATCACAACTTCACAAAACATTTCTCTTTCTATTCTAATAATTTTCATATGCCTAATTTTATATTCAATATGCTTATAATTGATTTTTAAATAATTACTGAAAATTTGATTGGCAGACCCCTGTTGTGTGCAAATGCACACATAGGACAAAATAAATACTATAAGGCTAATGAATCAAATTACTTTTTCTTTCAAGAATATAAAATATTGAGACACATCTACTTTTAGTTAGCATGTAGAAACTTTTCAAAAAGCTGTTTCTTTGATGACTCAGACTTGTAACTGTATTTGCAGATATTGTGTTATTATCCTTTAATAGCGGTACTGCATAAACCCTCACTAATTGCCACAAAACATTGAAAACAAAGGATGAAAATGTTGAAAGGAAATACAATCATTGAGGCGTTGCGAAGCGATAATTACGCCCTATACAGCGGGTCATGAGTCATGGCTGTACCATGTGTGTAGCAGCGCCTTTATCAAACGAAATGGGCGCAGCTGTAGTTTATCATCCAGAATGATTATCATCAATTTATCTAGATCATTTCAAAACTTAAACTATGATTGAAATCTGAATAAACAAAAGAAAATCATTCAAACAAAACAGTTTAATTATCAGGCGAATGAATGAGCTGGTTTGATATTTAAAGTATCAAAATGAGCCCAAAGCATTAACTTAATTACTATTATTTATCAATGTGTGTATATGTGTACCAAGCATTGGGCACGAATTAGCAATTTCGATTATTAAAGTAAATTGAATTTCACTCTCGTTTTTCTTTAAATAATTAATTTCAAATTCAATTTGAATATTCTTGTACACCAAGTTTTTTCTCAGACAGATCTAACCAACACATAGTCTTTCATATATGAATATATGCTGCCATGTCAGTATCCCTAGCAGTCATAAGCATGCCGGACTGGGGAAAAGGTGGCTGTCATGTTTTGCCAGAATAATATTTTTGTCGCGAAAATTGAGCTATATTCAAGTTTGATATGAAAATGGACAACATATTAGCAAATTATGCCGGTTACGTACTCCAAGCAAGAGTTATTGTTTGCACGGACGTATCCACCATTTCCCCGAAATTCAGTTTGTTAACTGCATTCGAATTGCCCCTTCAATTTGTGTGTTCAAACGGTGTGGTGTATGGCCCATTTGTGTTCAAACGGTTTGGTGTATGGCCCATTTGTGTTCAAACGGTTTGGTGTATGGCCCATTTGTGTTCAAACGGTTTGGTGTATGGCCCATTTGTGTTCAAACGGTTTGGTGTATGGCCCATTTGTGTTAAAACGGTTTGGTGTATGGCCCATTTGTGTTCAAACGATTTGGTGTATGGCCCATTTGTGTTCAATTCGGTGTATGGCCCAATTCAAAGTTTGTGTATGGCCCATTTGTGTTCAAATTGGTGTATGGCCCCTTCAAAATTTGTGTGTTCATTTGTGTTTAAACGGTTTGGTGTATGGCCCATTTGTGTTCAAACGGTTTGGTGTATGGCCCATTTGTGTTCAAACGGTTTGGTGTATGGCCCATTTGTGTTCAAACGGTTTGGTGTATGGCCCATTTCAAACTGTTCAATGTGTTGCAGTTTGACTGTTTGACCAAATGTATATAACTGATCAGTGATCGAATTTGCTTCAAACTCCAGATTTTTCAGCGTTTAAGGGATTTTCCGTCTGTTTCTCGCGTACACTAACTATATCAACTAAACTTATCTTAGATTTTTTATAAACACAATTTGATCACTTGATTAATAAAAAAAGAAGATACAAAAAGCAGGTATTTAGCAATTAAAATATGTGCACAATTTATAGGACTTTCAATTCGAAAGATTACCAAAACATCCTGAACATATTTCAAAGCGCGAGTGGGTATGTTTATTTTTACATCGATAACTAATTGAATCTATGTCGCCATATGTTTACCTTTGTTACCATATGTCAAAGTGAATACCAAAGGTTGTCAAGACAACCCGCCTCTATACTGTGACCATGAATGTACCCATTCACATCTCCCGTCTGCGACAGGTTTTAAGAAATACCCCAAGCATCCGTGTCCATCTGACCATGAATCTGACCATCACAATGAGGTGACGGACAGAGAAAGAAAAATAGCAAAGAAAGGATTCAAAATCGTGCGTCACTTTCCTTCATAACAAGAATACGTTGAAACTTGAAACCTCGTGCCTCCTTAGTTAAACAGGGAGCGTTTATTTTGATTACCAGCTCCATGGTTGAAAGGCCCCTTGCAATATCGCAAATCTGACAGGGCGCCGACTCAATTGATTATTAGATAGTTCCCCTTATTCGATGTTACTTTTTTCCAGGAAAGGGACAGACATTGAATTTTTCTGAACTTATCAAGTTTTCTGAATAATGATTTGGATTTATATTGTTTAAAGTTAAACACAAATTTGTTATCGCTTTTTTCGGTATTACCGACAAATCCCTAGCTGTCCCTTTATCAATGAGCCTAATTAATGGATATTGAAGTGCCATTTAGGACTTTAATATATTTCCGTCTGCAGCTCCTCACTTAACTTACCAATGATTCGAAGTGCTGAATTGTTTTCTTAAAGTTCGCTTCCAAGGAGTATTGGGCAATCCATCTTAGACACTCGGTCCATGATCGTGGCTCGTTACTTGATCGACAATTTCTTTGAAGAATTTCAGGCGATGATGGCGACGTTATGTCAGTAAATCTGTTTTGTTCGGAAGCTGCAAAATGCATAGATGATAAATGATCATGAGAATCAATATATGATGTTCACGCACAGTATGAAACAGAAGAAACACACTTGCTTCATCTCGCACATTCTCCCTTTCCTCTCCATGTCCCTTCTATCGCCTGTCTCTTGCCATCTCCTTCCCACCCCCCTACAACATGATCTACCCTCCTTTCCTCTTCCCTCCACCCCTGCCTCAACCTCATCAACTCGCCACTGATCAAGGTTGGAAGGTTATGTGAACTTTTACCAGGGATCTGTTAGTTTCACTCTTTTAAACAATGATATGATTCATAATGTATCTAAGTATGTGTCCGCCGACAAAGGTGGGACACAGATTTTTGAGAAGAAATAACTAAACAACTGAACAAGGCAGATCTGAGGAAGAAGACTTCCATGATCTCACCGGGGAGCTGCATTTCACACTCTCACTTGCTTTACTCAATACAATATCATATTTCAATATTGGTCAAACGTGTCTCTAGTACAGTGCTTAGTCAGTTAGTCTGGTAGTTGTATTTTTTTTCCGAGAAACTTGCGAGCCCTGTACAACTCTTGGCCCTGTATGAATGAGAAAGTTCGAACACCCGCATTGTTTGTGTTTCTTTCACAGAAAAACAGTCGTTTTGACTGCACTTGAAGAAATGTGCGAAAGCAATTAAAACAAAAAAAAAAAGGTGTAATTTTGGACAGTTACAGCTAACGGGTGGGCGTTAAGATCTGGATTTTAGTTTCCAACAGCATTCACTTGATACACAATTATTTTGCCTCGCTTTCAGTACGAAAGAATCTCTGTTTTGCCTGTGGCTTTTGAAACCAATATAATACTGCTGGAACAAAGGTCAGTATTTAACTTTGAACTATGTAATTCCAATAGTGTAAACAAAGACCCAAGACAAAACGGACAATCTTATTATCCCCAAAATAACAATAAGCCCGGAAGCATTTATCCTTAATAAACCTAAGCCTTCGAGCTATTTTGGTTTCCCAACTCCTCGCTGAACAAACCAGCCAGCAGAGCAGTTCCTTACTGTTCTGTCTTTGGGAAGTTGTTACTAACTGTTTTCATTAATCCAGCAAAAGGGGCGCCTGAATCAGAAGACGACTATAAATTACTTTAATTAAGAGCATGCTGCATGCATATATCATCTGATAAGTAAACCGACAAAAAAAAAATTATGAAAGGGAAATAATTGATATAAAATGGAAATAAGATAATCACACATAATCCTTTATTAGGATGGGTGTACACTCGTATTTTTCAAGAGACCGGAGATGGAATGAGTCCAATCAACGATATATACGATTTTCTATATATTTCATGAGAGAACTAAATTAATGTTTATATCCGGATCCGGATGGTGTCCGTTTCAATTTGAAATGACTGCGATATTGATCTTAATTTTTATCACAGGGTGGAAAATCACGACCATGAACTTTCCCCTCTCAAGGGAAGGACTCATGACAATTGCTCATCTGAGATATCTTGCCTCCAAATGATATTGTAACTTCTATTATCTTATAGGCCCAACACATGTATAGACTAGGTCTATGTGCCACTTTTCTTACATGGGCCGCGAAATAGGGGGGGGGACGTTCCCCCACCCACTCCCACGTCCCCCTCTCCACTAGGCTTGGGCGATATTGACCATTATGCAATATCGATATATCGTCTGAAAAATATCGATAATATCGAAATATCGATATGCAAATTATAGGATGTCTCATACGTAAATCGTATGCACTGTTCTGGGCAAGGTAATCTCGTTTCGGCTCAAAAAAAAATCAAGTAAAACTTTTTGGACAAATTAACAGAAATCACTGCAAAATATATGCATATCATCTTCAAATAAACACCCATTATGTTTTAAAATGTTCTTTACATGGTTTCTATCTCAAAAGATCAATCACAGAAACATTGAAAAAGTTTAGGCCTCAGCATAGTTAAAAAAAAAAAAAACGTTTTGGAACTGGTATTAGGCCTACACTGTATGCCCTACAAAAATCGGCTCCAATTCTTCTTAAAATTTTATAAGTCACTTACTTCTTATGAAAGTTGTACTGAAAAGGCATTATTTTGGTAGCATTATATGGACTTCTAGACATTCAGAAGTCCATATATAATGCATATTAACCAATTTCTAGTCTGCTTCAATCATCGCACGAGTGTTGTCACTCAGAAGAAACAGTGGTAGATGGTATGTGTGTACATAGTAAAGTACTGTACAGTAGTGATACTGTGTGTATGTAATTACTACACTGTGCATTATCTGATCGATCTGGCAAGACCAGTCTGTCACTTTTACTTTACACTTTCTGAATGAACAAAATAGTGAGAAAAACCTCATAGTTTTGTCAATAATTTGTCAATTAATGACTGTTTGATATAAAAATTCAGAATCAGTATTCCTTTTGAGGAAACTTTACACGATGTTTGAGGATTCAACATCTTATGATTTTTGTTGTCTGAACATCGTAAGCCATCAAGTATAAAGTTGAAGTATTGCGCAATGCCTCTGTACTCTGCGAGTCAAGTGGTTTTTTGTTCATGGAAGGATTTTAGGGTAATTGTTATCACAATATTAATGTTTTAATAAGTTTTATCATAACTGACTGCCTGAAACTTTGATATAAATGAAATTTATTAACTTTTTGTGGCTGTTTAATAAAAAATACTTGGATGTTTGATAGTCATATTTAGCTTTTTAAGATAGTTCATGTATTGTGTATTATTAAAAAAACATAATATCGATATATCGATACGACCCTTGAACGAACTCAATATCGGCCATATCGATATAGGTCAATATCGAAAAATATCGAAATATCGATATATCGCCCAAGCCTACTCTCCACATTTTCGCAAATCATAGGTTGGATGACCTGCAATTTAGTAACAATAACAGATCATGTCCACTGAAAAGTGATAACTAGAAAAAAAAAAAAGTAACATTTCCCATCTGATCTGGGAGTAATTATTTTTAAAAGAAGTGTAAAAGCCACGAGAACTAAAAACGTGAATAAATGATATTGGCAAAAAATGTGCTTAAATTACTACATTTCAACGTCGTATTAAACTCTTAGCTGACAAAGACAACGGGTACGATAGGACTGAATCGGGGACGAGCCAGGGGTCAAGCCCCCTTCCCCCCTCACCCCTCCATAATTTTATTGGGGGGAAATTACAATTTTGACATTTTGACCATCCAATAAATGAAGGTCTAACGAATTGACTTTAAAGAGTCATAATCCATGGCATCTTATCTTCCGAAAATTTTCAATTTTCGAGAAATTTTCCTTTAATTTTCGTAAAATTTCCTTCATTTTCTTAAAATTTTCTGTAAATTTTGTGAAATTTCTTTCATTTTCAAGATGTTATCTTCAATTTTTAGAAATGTTCTTTTAATTAATTTTCAAGTGGTTTTGTTCAATTTTCGGCAAATATTCGTTTTCGTAAAATTTCCATCAATTTTATAAAATTTGCTTCAACTTCAGGATTTTCCTTCATTTTCAGGAAATTTTCATGAACTTTTCTTGAATTTTCGGGAAATTTTTCAGAGGTTTTCTTCAATTTGGAGAAGTTTTCTTCAATTTTCCGCAAATCTCCTTCAGTTTTCATTATATTTCTTTCATTTTCATGGAATTTGCCTTTAATTTTTGTGAAACTTCCTTTATTTTCGGGAGAAAATTTCCTTTTCTTTAATTTTGGAGAGGTTTCCTTCAATTTTCAAGGTTTCTCCATTTTTCAGCAAATCTCCTTCAGCTTTCGTTAAATTTCCTTCATTTTCGTGAAAATTGCATCAATTATCGTAAAAAAAAATTAATTGTTGGATTTTTTTTCATTTTTGGGGCTAGCCTATATGTTGCCAAATTTTACCAAAATGTCCAATCATTTAACGAACCCTCCCTTTAGGCCCGGCTACAATGCTAGTTTTGGACCGTAATAAGAGAGGTTCATACATTTTTGGTTTGTTGGGACAAACTTGAACAAAATCTGGCCACCTAATGTCAAATATCTTCCTACGCCGCGGATGCGATTACAAGTCTTAAGGGAATGTTTTACCTCACAACGCGCGTAAGAAAAAAATTCGCGGAACTAGCTATGATGTGTGACGGATAACTATAAATAAACTTGGTAGGATTTGGATTGTACCATTATTAGGCGGGTTGGTTTTAAGAATGAAGTCATTGAAACAATAGTTGAATACTTTTAGTTTGCACGCAATGGAGGCCAAGTATGTTAAGATTTTCTTCGAGGGATTTTTTTTTTTATGGATTTATCAACACATGAAAGGCCGTTCATGTGTGTATATTTATCATTCAAAAGTATTATGTGATTTCACAGATTTGAGAGTGTTTACGTGTAGCGTGGTCAAGCCACGATTGTCACTCTTGATAATACCAGTGACAGTCAGATACTGAGATGGCAATTGGAGAGGGGCGTGACAGCATGAGGGAGAGGGTGGGACGACATGTAGGAATGGGTGGGACGGTTTGCCATGTTTGACGTCATAGCATGCCGCACGTGGGATGTAGGCCAAGTGGAATGGAACTTAAGACAACATTTTATTTAACAACTAGCCAGTTCCAATAAAATATCTTTGAAGCAAAACAAATTAAATGAAATTTAATGCACACACAACTTCAGTTCAAAAGTTTGTTAGACAAGGCATTACTGATAAGAAACTTTTAAACTCATTTTTCTTAAACAAATGTATGACAAACTGTACTTGTGCTAAATAGAAAACAATTTTTAAGAATGCAGTGATAAGAAAAGATATGGAAGTTTATTCAAGGATGTAATAAACAGATATTAATTCCTACAAAAAGTTTTGGTATTATAATCATGCAACCTAACGTTGTCGTTTATATGCCTCGTTCTTGCACTTCTTCGTTCATGATTGTTGTCGATAATATTTCAGCAAAATAATGGTTTAATTTCTAATGAATACAGTCATATATTAAGAAATATATGTCAGTGTAACAAAAGTTACAAGAAAACTGTTAAATTGGAAGAAAATAAGCCAAAATCCGACATTGGAAAACGCTTATGGCCACTTTACAGCATGTTTACAATTCACAAACAACAGGAAACCCTCTGCACACAATAGTACATACAGTCCATGCAGCTCTGGTGTGCTAAGATTACGTAAGAATTAAAATATAGGGATACATAGGCGGACGTAAAATGTTTTCTCTTATCTAGAAAGTACGGGCCCTTTTTTGCACCAATCACGTTGGATTTTATATATATGGTAAATAGATATATTGTCAGGCCGTGTGAAATGGACTCCCAAATATTTTCATTCATAAGTTATAAAGGTCAAAGCGGCGATAGTCTTGAGATTTTGCGTGCGCTCCCATTGAAGAACAAGAAAAAAAACTTTTTAGAGTTTACAAAGTACATTTTTTTTTGAGGGGGGGGGGGGGGAATAATTAAATGAAAATAGTCTCAAACGATAGATAATGAATTCAAGTTCTCTGTACTGTTTAAAATGGAACAAAATATTCAGAGACTCTTTAGTTATAAAGTTTGAAGTGCAAAATATGTGTGATTTTTCAGAGCGTTTTGCACAGTTAAGGAGATTATTATGAGCCAAACATTCCGGCATGATTTTTGTTTCCATGTTTCCTAACCAAATAAACAATGTAGCAGTAAAACGTCGAAACTGTATTTTTGTATATTTTTTTTTGTATGGGGGTTAGAAAGGAGTCGAAGAGATTAATTATTTTATAACTTTGTTGGGGACGAATATCATTATGCGTTCCCCCCTAACGCTTATAAAAGCCTATATGGCTGGTTACACCATTGGATCCCCCCCACCCCCAATATTAAAAAGAAATCGCCGCCACTATCTATCTGACACAACACATTGAAACCCATACATACTTCAGATCAACCGCTAAATGGAAAAACATTCTCATTATTCTTAAAGAATGAACATAGGAAAGTAAATACAGATTTATCACAGAGTTTCTGTCGTGGCCCTCGGGACGCGACGGGTCGTGGCCCTCGGGACGCGACGGGTCGTGGCCCTCGGGATGCGTGGGACAGGTCGTGGCCCTCAAGACGCGACAGGTCGTGGCCCTCGGGACGCGACAGGTCGTGGCCCTCGGGACGCGACAGGTCGTGGCCCTCGGGACGCGACAGGTCGTGGCCCTCGGGACGCGACAGGTCGTGGCCCTCGGGACGCGACAGATCGTGGCCCTCGGGACGCGACAGGTCGTGGCCCTCGGGACGCGACAGGTCGTGGCCCTCGGGACGCGACAGGTCGTGGCCCTCCCGGGACGCGACGGGTCGTGGCCCTCGGGACGCGACAGGTCGTGGCCCCTCGGGACGCGACGGGTCGTGGCCCTCGGGACGCGGGGTCGTGGCCCTCGGGACGCGACGGGTCGTGGCCCTCGGGACGCGACAGGTCGTGGCCCTCGGGACGCGACAGGTCGTGGCCCTGGCCCGGGACGCGACAGGTCGTGGCCCTCGGGACTCGTGGCCCTCGGGACTCGTGGCCCTCGGGACTCGTGGCCCTCGGGACTCGTGGCCCTCGGGACTCGTGGCCCTCGGGACTCGTGGCCCTCGGGACGCGACAGGTCTAGTATTCAAACTCCATTCTCAAAATCTTTTAATTCATAATAAGTTTTTAACATTTAATTTCATGAAGAGAATATGGACTTCAAATTAAGTGCTATTTATTGTAGATTGTATTTTAATGATTACGACGCTACAATAAAATCCAGCAATGCTAATTTAAAAATGTATAGCGTTGTTCTTTATTCGCAAAAATCATGTAAATTGGCAACGTTGAGGAATGCAGACGAATAGTTCCGGTGCCAATCCGATATTTTAATCTGTTAATAGCCACCTCCAAAACGTGATATGAAGAATGGTATCGTTTAGAAAATTTAAGTGTTTCAGAAACATAATAGAACATATTTATTACACCAAAATATTGTGTCACAAAGAGAAAGTAAAGGAGAATGATATTATTTGAAATTTGAAATGAACGAAGCTAGTCTAACTGAAAACTTCAACAGCTAAGTTAAGAAATTGTTAGCGTGGGTACGTACGTCACTTTCTATCTGCTGAAGTCACGGTAATCTTGCAACCTGAATCTGAATAGGGTAAAGGAGCACTAGACCAAAAGTGGGAGCGCTTGTGTTTGCGAATTTCACAAATATAATCATCCACAACAGATCGATAAACTTTATGCCACCATAGCCCACAGACGGCGTGAGGGCTAAGGTCACTTGAATATTCATATTAACTAGAAAATTGTAATACGTTGCATGCCAGATAAGCATTTGATTTCGGGGACCCTAAAATAACGCCCTCACTTTTTGATCTAGCGCTCCTTGAAGGTAAAGGTAATGGAAAATTACAATATAGCGCACGCACATTATTGTATGAACATTCAATGGTGCTTTGCAAACTTGCAGGTCAAGTCGGCAAAAATCCTTCTGGACATGAACAACAACCGAGCGTAAAAAAAAACAGTTAACAACTTTAGTAGGCTGATGAAGTTAGCTTTGAAACAGTTTAGACTTGGCAGCTTGGTGAATGTACATCAATGTCTGTCTGGTGGTCTGGCGGACGCATTATAATCTTATAGTGTTTGAGCAGTTAGGGAAAGAAGGAGCATTTACATTCGTTTTAGCATAGGGAACGTGGAAATCAGATTTCATGATAATTTCTTGTATAGATTATTATGTTTGGGAATAGGTTATCATTATCAGTGGTGGTGATTGTTATTGAATTTACATAACATATGGAAGCAGGTGTTCTTTCTTCTTGTTTTAGCAGGGGCCAATCTATTATTTATGACGTCTTTAATTATTGTATCTATTCTATTTTATGATAAATCATTTAATATCTACATCACCATTTTTTTTTTTTTTTGCTTTTCGTTCCCTCAGTCAAGAAACTGACTGAGGGCCGGATTCAGGTTGGGGACAGACTAACCGAGGCGCGTATGAATTAGAGGCACCCCCGAAAAGGGTTTCCCGATTGCATGCATGCTTTATTTTGATGACAAATAGTGAAATTATCAATAAACATACAATTGAAATTTGGTTGAAATTTTGTTCGATTTTGGCAACAGTTCTTGAAAATTTATCGAAATTGACAGTGCTTTTCTGGAAAGTGAAGAATTTTCCGGGAAATTGAAGAAAAATTCCCGGAAATTAAAGAAGCCTTTACAAACATGCAGGAAATTTTTCAGAAAATGAAGGAGATTTCCCGAAAATTGACGGAGATTTCGCAAAAATTGAAGAAAATTTTCTAAAAGTAAAGAAAATTTCCTGAAAATATAGAAAACTTCCTGAAAATGAAGAAAAATTCCTATAAATTTAAGGAGAATTCCCGAAAAAAATTCTTGATTTTTCCCAATTAGCGTGAGCAAAAAGATAAAAGGCCTATTTTAAAATTGTATTGCTTTGAAACTTCATTTTGGCTCCCATGCGCGCATGTCCCTGATGATAAGAACTTCACCTCCGTATCCAAAGGTTTTTGGTTGTATATTGTAGATTGTGGCCCTTGAAAATTTTGGTCCAAAATTAAAATTTTTGAAAAATGCCTAAAGCTTTTAATCCAAAAGTGCAGAATTTGGGGTCAATATGGAAGATTTTGGGGCCAAAATGAAAGATGTTTGGTCGAAAATGGGTGAATTTTTGGGTGCAAACTGTAAATACTTTGGTCCAAAATGTACCATAGCTCAGTCGACACGATTGCAAAAAATGCCACACATGGTTCATTTGATATTTCAGTAAATTATATATATATATGGCTTTGACAGAATTTTGGGAGGTAAGGGGGAGGCAAAGCCACCAATTACCCCCTTAGACACGTCACTGCTTTCTTTATTGCTATCCATACAAAAAATTGAATGCAACGACAGCCCTTACTTAAGCTTTAATTAAAGGGTGTTCTTGTAAGCTTTCATTGCCAGCTTGTTTCACACTCACTAAGTCAATTTAGAATACCATATGTCCCTGCCAGGTAACGCTGCTCTGAGCTTCGTCAGTCATGAAACGTCATAATTTACATTGATCACAAACGTCAGCCATCACATTTAGCAGTACATTTATGATGAAGTCGCGTGCATGGCGTTACCAATATATTTACAACTTTGACTTTAGTGGCCTAGTACTGTCTCTACGATTATCAGATTATTTTATGTGCAGAGACATGTGAGGTCGATACAGGTCGTGTATGTGGTTTTCCAGGGAACAATATTTACCTTCACAAAACATGATCTAAGCTTTAAGAGGTTTATCATTCGTAGAATTCTCTGTAAATTCCAAGAAAGTTAAACATAAAGAAATTTTCTTAATTGTGTTTTTGGATTTCAGTGTTTTAAGTCACATTCAAATTTACCACGTTTGGATAAACCGATAAACAAAAACCTTGGATTTGTAGCTGATCTGTGATTATTGGATTATGGTTGAGGGTTGTATGTACTTCCTTGCATAGGCGTACGGGGAGGGAGGGGGGAATTATGGGAACCCAAGAATTCGGGGGGAAATGGGTATCAAAATTTAGGCAAAACTGTTTTTTAAAAAACTGACTTCAATATTTTCTGAATAAAAGGAAAACATTTTAAGAAATAAGTAACCAACTGATTATTTTTGAGCGAAAAGTCAGAAAGTTAAAAAATGGAATCCGGGGAATTTATCATGTGCTACACATTTTATGTCAAATTGGGTGAGTGTGAACATATTTTGGTCATAAACTCAAATATTTTCTGATTTTAAGTAGTTAATTAGTTAAATTCAGGCAAAACTGATTTACCACTTTCATTTACCATTTTGTTTAGATATAAATATGATTTTTAAAAGCTTTGTTCAGTTGTTTAAAAGCAGATGATTTAGCATTGTGGCAACATGAAATGTGGATTTTATGAGTATATTCATGAACTGTGTTAATTTAGGGCAAGATTGGAGGATTCGGGCAAAAAATTCCCCCTCCCTCCCCAAAATGAAACTGTCCCGTACGCCTATGCTTCCTTGGTACAACTTTCCTGTCTTGGAACTCACCCACTCACGTGATCTAACAAGACAAGCAACAATAGCTACTAATACTTAGTTTCATTTATCAAAACAAAAATCAGGAATAGCAAAAATCTTATCGAAAACGATTGAAAATGGACAATTTCGCAGTTTTTAACTTCCAGGTATGAAGGGTCATTGTCGTGATTAAAATGTGGTGGAATACATTTTAAACCAGGCGTCGGAAGCTCGTCGCTGTTTCTTCTCAGAAACCATAAACATAACTACACGAACTAAAATCATTTAAAGGTTTAGTTCAGGGGCCTAACATATATAGAAGAGGACTTCAAAAGAAACGAAATGGTGAAGAAAGCATTAAAGAATCTTATTCCGTTAAGGAGGTATCTAATTTTAAAGTTTGGTATCATTTGTGTAGAAACAACAGAAATCAGATTGGTTTAGATGTCATAGCCTCAAATTCCTCAAAGTCTTTATGTATTCTATCATATTTTGACCTGCGATTATGTGGCTTAAAAACCATGGGATATGTCAAAAAAATATCAAAACTGAATCTATGAAGGGTTTTTTTAATATAACACCTCAAGAAAGTTTCAGGATAAATAATTTAAATAGTGACAAAATTACACTTTCTTTAAAATACATTTTCTTTCAAATACATAAGGAATGTTTGGCTGTGACATCACAACTAGTCTGATTTCAGTCGTTTGTACAGAAATGATACCAAACTTTAAAACTTGAATTTCTCCTTAACGGAAAAAGATTTTCAGATTTTACTATGATAGACTTTATTAATTTTTGGAAAGATGTTACTTTAAATTTAAACTATTACCAACATCTTGAGAGAAAGTTCTAGCCTGATTTTTAGAATACTAGTGGAACCAGATTTGTTTCTTTTTTTTTTCTTTCCAGCTGGATAGTCCGACCGGATCGGATATCCGGCACGTCCCTAAACAAAACTGTTCTCCCGATCGGGAGAGGGAAGGGGGAGGGGGGGGGGGGGGTGGGTACGAACCAGACTGATTTTTGAATGCTTTCTTCACCATTTTGTTTCTTCTGAAGTCTTCTTTCAAAGAAAATGAACATGCTTGACAACTAAACTAAATGTTTAACCCAATACGTGCATGCCTTTCCTGTACAAGAGACTGTATGGTATTAGCAGTGAGTTGTAATATTAGGTCTGAGCAGAAGACCTGCCTTTTAGGACATCCATCATATAAATACTTATAGTTTTAACTACTTATGCATGTTCTTATGCATGTGCAAATGTGCAAAAAGTAGTGAGTACTATGATATTTAAAAATGATCCACCAACCAAGATATACTGTATATACAAAACAAAACCATGAATATTTTGATGCAGATTTTTTTACATGAGTTTAATTATGGAGGTACGAAATCTAGTCAATAACATGTAGATGTTAATCACATGTAATTGGCTTCATTTAACCAAGCCGGATGAATGGGTAATTATACAAAGAGGATAACAAAATCGTAGCAAGATAATATAGCTGAAGTATACGTACGCCAGGAAAACGGGCAAGAAAGATTAAAACCACAGGAAACGGACAGTTCGGTAAATTGATTAAAGGTAAACCGCAAGACCAAATCTTAGTCAAGCGTGCATGAATGAGGGTCAAATTACATCTCGCCGTATCTCTATCGTGAAGCTATGATGGCGGTAGCCGCATCTTCTTTAAGCAAACACCAAGAAACTTTTCCTCGGTAGAGTGACGTAACACACAATTCCCACGGTCATGTGATCTAAATTTGGTTATGTTATCCAAGCATATAAAGTGTCTTGTCATCAGGTATTGTTACTTTGGCTAATTAAAGTTCCTTACAGGTAGGTATCTTGGAGCATGGTGTCATCTCATGGGAGTTAGGCATGGAGCCTCTATTTGCAGGGAGAGACTTAACATTCATCAAAAAGTAGTCTGAGCAGAAAAGCTTGTGGTGCCCGAGTTAGGGCTTTTTAACTGTTTAAAGTTTGATGAATTTGTATTGTATACAAATAAAAAGTTGTGACGTATGAAAGAGGAAACAGTTCAAAATCTTTAAAGCAATTCTTTACACTTCTCTCCTTATTTAGGCAGGAAAGTGCATAATTATTTTCTTTATTTAATTTTTACCCTTTTCAGCTCATTGAGCAGTTGGAGGAATCACATTTAAAATATATTCGCACGAAAATAGTCCTGCGATCCCGTAGCACAACCTTGTACCATTGCAGATCCCTATTCCCAAACGGTATCAGATCCTATCTGAAATGAGTTGCCTGTAAATGTGTTTGTTTTCATTTTGTCCGATACAAACCGGAAATTGTCATGAGACTATCTAACCGCGAAGAAACTACATCGACAGTCCAGAAAAACAAACAGAGGATAGGCACTCGCTGTTTGTCGTAATTTTGACAAATGAAAATAGGAGATAGCCATATGTCACATTCTTGGGTGAACGGCAGATGCGTGGAAGTAGACTGCATAAAGCAGCTAATTAATTCAAAGCTGAGCTTATCTTCTTAGAAATCTGTCTAGCGACCGATTGATAAATTAAGAAGATGTCAATTGGGATCTCCCTGTTAAATCATATACACCAATGGTCGTCAAGAGAATCGCGATTTGCCTGGCCAAACTAACAGTTTGAATTAAAAAGAGCAAACAAAAAATATATTATGCAGAGCAAAAACAGAGGTCTACAGCTATTTTTCTGTTTTTAGTCATTGTCAAGCATGGGTTTTCGCCGAAGTTTTTGCCCCTATGGTTCAGTTTTTAGAAATCTGTCTAGCGACCAATTGATAAATCAAGGAGATGTCAATTGGGATCTCCCTGTTAAATCATATACACCAATGGTCGTCAAGAGAATCGCGATTTGCCTGGCCAAACTAACAGTTTGAATTAAAAAGAGCAAAAAAATATATATTATGCAGAGCAAAAACAGAGGTCTACAGCTGTTTTTCTGTTTTTAGTCATTGTCAAGCATAGGTTTTCGCCGAAGTTTTTGCCCCTATGGTTCAATTTTTGGTAACTTTACTGTTTGGTCCCCTAAAATATACTTTTGGCCCCCTGAGCCCAAGGAATTTGTCCCCAACCCCTACCCCTTTCGACGGCACTGACTCCTTGGTCTCTAGAGGCGATATTCATTCCAAAGCATTTCGGATCATCGTTAAATTAATGCTCTTTTGCTTATTTCTGTGGATCTTTAAGATATTTAAAAGATTTTGAATCAACATCATATTCGACATCGGAAGTGAGCAGCTTCTTCCACTTACACGAGCTTTGAAGTGATTTCCCCCACCGCGGGAGAGCTAAAAACACGTCTACGAATATAAACGTACCTGCTAGTCTTGACATGCTCTCATTATTTTCTGTGGTAGAAGCTGTATCACAACTTAGTCTTCTCTGACCAGACGTTCTTGGAGTTGGGCTGTAGACGGGCGGTGGAAACGGTGATATAACAGTGGACTCTCCAACCCTTGCATATTCACTGTAGGGTGGCGGTGGATCATGGACCGAGGTGCAGTCTGTGTAGGTAGGAGGGCGCTCAGTGTCTCTTCTTCTGCGCCTATTCGAAGAAAAATTTAATAAAATGCTGAGGGTCACAATTAAGGCTTAAGGTCAATCTTCTGAATTTCAAATTGATCGTTTTAACAACGAACTTCTTTCACTTTAAAATGTTGTTACAGAAAGGTTTTATTCATGAAATGTATTTTTTTCCATCTGAAATAATAAATAAATATACAAAACTAACAAAACGGATACACTGGTCAAAATTGACCACATAAAGAGAAAAACAGATTTTCCTTCCTTTCCGAACAACTGAAACTTTTGACATTTTTTATTGACGCAGGTTTATTACTTTAGGTTGGGATTTACGAGGTGACGAGATACTTGCAAATGTGAAAATCTAATCAAATTTGTTGAAGATAAATTGAATGTGGATGTTTAACTTAAAACTTCCGTATAAACTTTCGAAGTTTCAGCATTTCAAGCAGTGGCGGCTTGCCATACAGGCATCGGGATGTTTTTTTTTCTTCCCCAAAACTTATATGTTTATCATTTTTTGCATTGAATTATGTGCATAATCAAAAATGTTAACTCCCCCAACCCCCACCTACCACCTTTTCAATTAATTAAAATATATTACAGCCTCCAGTAGTAAGGAGTTTGGAAAGGTGGCCACCGTGACTGCAAAAAAAACCTAATTTATAAAACAATGTAAATAATTCCATTGATAATTTGATGATCATTTCTTCAAACTGTAAGCAATCCTACTATCGTAGGCCCGCACAGCCCGCATCGTGCCCGTATAAAATTATATTGCGTTGGCTTGTAATCCTGTAAAGAAAAGCCTAAAAAATCATCTTTTTGCTCAAGTTAAACTTTAAAGTTGGTAAAATTATGTATTACAAATCGATCACTGTGGTGTTTACTATTTAACATTTATGACATCCTAAGTATGACAACGAAAATTAAGCAATATGCAAAGAATGATAGTGACATCACTCTAAAGATTATGTAAATTCTTTAAAAAGTATTAATATAACAGAAAGAAATACCTTTGAAAGTGTTTTCTGCAAAACAATTTGCCTTTGGATCCAAGACTGGCTAATGGACTCATTATTAATCCCTTGCTTTTCTTCTTATTAATCCCTCGTTTTTCCTCTTGTCAAATATTTTAAAAGAACGTGCCTTAATTGGAAAATGAATATAAACTTGCAGCAATCGTACAAACAATGAACTATATCGCTATTTAACGCGTGCGCTATATATCCTGTACGAGATCTGAATATCTTCTGCTGGTATTTAAACCATCCGCGCTGAAATGCTTAAAATCACATTATTGCTTCCTCACCAGACGATAAAGAAGTCAGTGTGACGTCACTAATGATTTGTTTTCTGATTGGCTATTCGCGAAACATATACACGATATCAGCGCGGCGGATTTTAATCCCTCTATTGGGATGTGCAATTTGTCGGAATTTGATTTCTGCGGTGTATGTGTGTACAGAGGTACTTATCATCATATTTCACACTATTTATCTGTTTCAATTATAGAGAAGATTAATTAGCGGGTCACTTGATGATTAACAGATGCTTCAACTGATGGCACGAGTCAATTATCTTCCATGAGACATCAGGTAAAAATCTTACTAGTTGAAAAACAACTTGCGCGTTTCATTGTAGACAAGGGTGATGTTATTTCAAGATTTTGCGCCCGAGCCTTATAATTATTTGCTGGAAGGGATAGAAATATCTTAAAATGGGTGTAATATTTTTTTAGAATATTGGTAGTTAGTGTCATTTAAGCCAAATTTTAAAGTAAGAGGCGTAGGAATGGTCACCTACCAGGGAACAAGAACCCTAACATTTTCCCGTTTGCAAGCGGAACACGTTTACTGATATATTGACTTTCCATCAAAATAATGTTCTTGCTAATGGAAATTTTCTTCAATTCTGTTAAAATGTTCTAGATTTCACCAATATTTCAAATAATTTTACGAAATCCTCTCTTAAGTCTTTTGGAAATAATAAATTCATACTTTTTGTAGGTTTGTTGGAATAAAAATGAAATCCACCCCATACCCCTCCCCCCTACCCCCCCCCCCCCCCTCTCCCTCCCCAACACCCCATTGTATTCAACCCTTAGTTTGAACGATTTGAGTGATCCTTTTAATTAAGATTTCTCTTAACGCTCGGACTGTGTCAATCGAAAAATAGCTGACCATTGGAAAAAGAAAAAAAAAACTCAATTTGAGGCTTAGTAGTATGCAAATATTAATGGAACTTTTGAACTGGCAGATGGATTGTTCTGATGCACATGCTTTGATCAGTCATGTCAGTTGACCATTTACTTGCTTTTTTATTACTAGTGTATTGATTCTAATAAATACATTTTCTAACTTTTAGTCGAACCATGCTATTAAGGTCGAACCCTCTAGAAAACATTCCCATGCATCGTTTCAATGAATGCAATTTATGAAAGCCTATCGAAAGATTGACACAATGATTTCAGCTGTCTTTTTTTAAAGGTGGATTAGACTCGTAAGTTACGACGTTGTTTTGGTGAATTGTTCAAATATTCATGTGACCTGTTCTCCCAACTGTCATAATTGTTTATGAATCTTAGGTAACTATTTGTATCAAACAAAATGGTGTTATGAAGTCAGGAAGCATGATGTAGCTCTCCACGAGGGTCATAAAGCTTTACTTAATATTTGTGGGTCTTTAGAAAATTGCGCACTCACTTCCGGTCTATTGTCCCTTTCATACATTAAAAATAATTTGGTAATTAAAATAATATGTGACTTTAAACCTAATTATGTTAGTTTCAAGATTCTAAAGCTGTTAACTCTGGTCATACTGTTCCCTGTAGTTCGTATATTGTTACCGTGTATCTAAAGGAACATGGACATCTAGCAGAATTTAGATATGAGAAAGAACATGGAATTCAAGCTCAGTTTTTTTTTTTTTTTTGTAAAAAGCTGAATTAGTTTTCAAGTTATGACTAAGCCAAGTTTCATGATTTGTTAATTTGTCCAGAATTTGTAATTTACTAAGTGGAACACATCTCAAAATCTTTAATAATTATTTAAATTCTGTTCTTCAAATTCAGCTACTTGTGAACTTCAGAATGTCTCTTCTAGATAATTCGGGGCATGACAAAGTTCCATCAATGTTTGTCCAATCCCACATTCCAGACAACATTGACAGGGGAATAAAAAACCAAAGGTTTTACAAAAGGTAATGAAGGATCCTTCCCCATTTCCCCCATTGATGTCACACATTATATTGCGCAATAACAGCCAAAAATTAAAAATGCAAATTGGTCAATCTTTAGGCAATTTTAATGGAATTATTTTGCTGTTTTAATGGTTTAGATCATATTTTAAACCAATAATGATTGGTTGCCTCTAGATATCAAAGGTATACTGGTTTATGGACAGGTAAATTCAGAGAGCCAGTTTAGTGTGTTAATTTCCGAATTGTGGCTAAAGTATGTTTGAAGAATTTTGATGTGAAAGAGAGGACAACTTAAAATCTTTAATGTAATTCTTTATCTGTTAATAATTCAGTCACTAAAAATCTCTCCTGCTAAATATTGATTGGGGTATTTTGGAGATTCAAAGCCTCTTCGTTAGACTCATGACAGATTGAAAAACAATCAGTTAATATAAGAAAATTCATTGGTTTTGCCGTGTCGATGGCACAACATAATTTATTATCAGATTATGATAAGATTTAAAATTCAAAATGATGTAACTTTGGTCAATTTTCAATCGATTTTAATGTAATCTTTTGCTATTTCAGCCTATTTTTTTTCTAATTAAAACCAAGTTGTTGCCATTGATCTTTGATAAATGTTCACAATGTGTTTGAAGTATTTGTGGATATTGGGCGATCATGGCATGCAATTATTTGAATGACACATCGCAGTCAATCTTAAGCATTGCCTACCATAATTCTTTGAAATTGTACAGCAAATTCTGACCAAACGTTTTTAAATCTGTGCCATACCCGAATCAGATTCTAACAGGAATAGACTTTATTATTATTTTTTTTTTTTTTTTTTTCACTGATTGAGATTTAGAAAGAAATTTTAGAAATTGCGAAAAGATTTTGAGTTATAATTATACAACACATACGAATATATCTATTGAACAGATACAAATTTATCAAATTTTGCCTAACTGCTTCCACCTAAAACTCTTTGTAAATATGCTCTCATAGGAAGGGTAACCTCTTAGAGGTAGGGGGAGCCCTCAAAATATCACAAATTTACAAGCGGAAACTGCATTGGCTGACAAATAAAGTTTTTAATAAACGTTGCTGCTAATCGGGAAAGCTCTTTCAATTTTGGGTAAATCTTCTTTAATTTCGAAAAAAATTCCTTTATTTTGGAAAATTTTCTTGAATTTTCGGGAAATTTTCTTCATTTTTTAAGAAATTTTATTCAATTTTCGAGACATTTCAAGAATTTTTTACAATTTTTGGCAATATTTCATTAATTTTGGGAAAATACTAAAAATCAATAAAAATTTCCAATTATTTGCTAATATTTTCTTAGTTTACTCCCCAACCGGGCAGAAAGTATGCAACCGGGGAGATAAAATTATCTCAGAGAGCAGCTCCCCCTCCCCCTCCCCGTCTCCGCCCCGGCTCCTCCTTCGTCTCCGCCCCCCGTCTCCGCCCCCGTCTCTGCCCCGTCTCCGCCCCCTTTCTCAGCCCCGTCTGCGCCCCGTCTCCGCCCCCGTCTCCTCCCCGTCTCCGCCCCGTCTCCGCCCCCGTCTCCGCCCCCCGTCTCCGCCCCGTCTCCGCCCCGTCTCCGCCCCTCCCGCCCCCGTCTCCGCTCCCGTCTCCGCTCCCGTCTCCGCCCCGTCTCCTCACCCGTATCCGCCTCTGTCTCCGCCCGCATCGTACGCCTCTGGGAGAAGTTCCGTCTTATGGTCATCCCTGTCTACCTGTCGGAAAAACTATAGAAATAACCTGACAACTACAAAACGGGATAAATTGTGTATTGCGCCCGCATTGCGCAAATCATTTGTAATTCAACCTTGTCAGTTGTAGAAGGTAAACCCAAACTGCCTAACCTCCATGCTGCAGTGCATCAGTGTTTACTTCATCCGGTGATGTTTATGAAATGCTGCGATTTCCAGTAAAAGCAAATTTAATGATATATTTTTACTGAGGATGTATAAACATATATTCTTGTTTATACATACGTCAGTACCTGTGTCACTTTTTTTTTTTTTTTTTTTTTTTAAAGAAACCTTAACTGCTATAAAGAGACCTAACTGCGTCACCATTTGTTTTCCGTTACAACAGTCACCAGGGTCAGTCAGTCATCAGTCAATCCGTTGTTTCAGGGAGCTGTATATCACACCTGCCTGGTTGTTTGAACCATCTTCATATTCTGATATTCAGTCGTGGAAGTATCATGGAGCAGAAAACGTGACAAATTCAGGTATTGGCAATTATTTGATTATTCTTCTCTGAGACAACATTTTTTTTAACCTGAACAGTTTAACATGAAACTGTTAAACATGTTAAACCGGTTGAATATATAATAAAAGCTAAAAAGTGATCTCTTCTCTGAAAAAGCGGGTTTATGGTGTGTGACCAAAGAGCTCTTTGGTGTGACGGAAGCCTTTATCTGTTTATACCTCGACGGATGTATACTTTTGAGAGTTGGCAATTAATGCCTTTGTAGCCAAGAAATATAAGAGAAATGCCTTTGTACTATTATAGTAAAAAAAGTGATTTTGTAATTTGATTGATCATTTCCTTAAGCTATTAAGGAAATTTATGCACTCTGTATTAACGATTATTTTATGAAAGCAACAACAAATTTCTCCAAAAAATGGGAGCGGGGGCTAAAAGATACTTCCTACAATCTGACAATACATTTTCGTCTTTTCAACTGTTCAACAATTCAATGGAATGATATTTAGTAATCAATCAAAAGAATTACGCAAAGTTTCCTCTGTTCCTTGTCAAACATTACACATTTTCTAGGAGCTCTCGATTGAAAAGTAAGCGTGTCTTAATGTCAAGGGAAGTTTGATACAACCAGACAACACAAGTCTAATTTTTGATACTCGTGTCGTCTGTCGTATTGTGTATTTGTATGAAAGGTCAGTTTCAGCATCATTAAGTGCACGTCGATAAGTTGCTTGGTTTAAAGATGCGATAACGTTATATGTGCACAATATTTAAAATTCCTTTAAATTTTTTTGATTGGTTGAATCGCGATCGCGATCGCACGTAACGTTTTTTTTTTTAATCATGCCGTGAGTTCAAGCCTTGGTAGAATCGTTTATTTTGATTTTTTGCACTCATCTTCTTCTTTCTTTTTTTTCTCAGTAATTTTTATTTGGTGACTATCATTGTAGTATTATAATACTAAAATTTCACTTTCGCTTTCTGACAAAAAAGCATTGAAAAAAAAAAAATAAGTTTCTCGTCACAGTAACGCAATGCGCTGTGTATGTAATTCTGCACACACAACGTACATGCTAGTGTCTGGCTGTACTGTGTGGTACAAACAGACAGAGAATCGGATCTTGCCTCCACAACCGGAAGTGACGTCAAAATAAAGTATTCCCCATTTTGATTGTATTTTACTGAGACGAGCCTCCCTCTTTAATATTCTTGAGATTTAAGAAAAATACGCCCTAGCCGCATAGTTCATTAATAAAAACTTCAACTTTGATCAGCAATAATGAGAACTAAAAGAACGAATGAAAAGTGACCAATAACTGATCTGCTCAGATTTTAAAGTTCCTTCAATCTTTTAATCAACCTGTCAATAGGCCCTATAGAAAATGATGTTTCCATGAAAGATGTGTCTCCATAAAGGATATATCTCCACAAAGGATATGTCTCCACAAAGGATATGTCTCCATAACGGATATGTGTCCATAAAGGATATATTTCCATGAACTTTCCACACCTTCAGCATCTTCACAATTAATTTTGCTGACATATATAGTTTCAAAACTACTTCAATCATAGGGATGGCGATCCCGGGTTGAGACAAACAGCTCAAAATACCTCTTATGCAATCATATCAACCCCCCCCCCCCTCCTCCACTTCTCTCCCTCTCTCTCCCTCGCCTCCACTCCTTCATGAAAAAAACAAAAACGAAAAGATAATCTGACTAGGGGTATGAGTAAACCGTATCTGATATGATGTGACTCCACCGTTAGTAAAGCTTCTCATCCGGAATGCCTGGCATGCAGGCAGTCCCTGGCAACTTAAAAATAAACTGTGCAGTCATTGATTTATCAGGTTGCCAAGAAGAACCAATGCTTTCCACATATCCATCGGTACTTCTGTGCAGGATCGAGATAAAAAGTCATGTCTACCGGTCTACAGGCATTGCAAATTGAGCGTGACTCTTCGTCAAGAAGTGACGGATCGAGATAAAAAGTCAGGTCTAAATATCCATCTTTTAGTGATAGCGAAATGCTTACCCGCGCGCCTACGATCTGTAGATAGCGTATGTATCCAGCGGCACTCAAAATTTTAAGCTTTTGAAAGTGTAGAAATGTAGAAATGTCAACAATTTTGCCGTTTAAAAATATTATCTCAGGAACCAGATTATTCATATCAGTATAAATACATGTTGTAATGTATGCAATTGGTCCGAAAATGTTGGCGCTTTCCAAAGTGATTTTTAAAAGTCGGTCAAAACTTTCTGAAAAGCCGGTCTAAACTTTCTGACTTTAGGCAGTTAGGACCCACAGACAGATAGATTTCGGAAAATCTTAAAGGATAAGTTCAGTGGTCAAGCAAATCAATCTTATATGAACAAGGACTTCAAAAGAAACAAAATAGTGAAGAAACCATTCAAAATCTTATTCCGTTAAGGAGATATCGAAGTTTAAAGTTTGGTATCATTTGTGTAGAAACGACTGAAATCAGACTAGCTGTGATGTCATAGCCTCAGATACCTCAAAGTCGATTTGTATTCTTTTGTCCTGCGATTTTGAGGCCTTAAAAACCATGGGATATGTCAGAAAAGTAGTAAAACTAAATTTAGTAAGGGTATTTATAATGTACTACCTGAAGAAAGTTTAAAGAAAAATAATTTAAACAGTAACAAATTTAAATAAACTTTCTTTAAAATATATTAACAATTTCTAACAATGTGAGGAAAAAGACGCCTACTTTCTATAGTAGACTTACTACACCAGTCTTTTCTACACAGATAAGACAGAGTTTAAACTGGAATATCTCCTTAACGGAATAAGATATTTGAATGCTTTCTTCACCATTTTGTTTCTTTTGAAGTCCTCTTTCATATAAGATGGACATGCTTGACGCCTGAATTTATCTTTTAAACGAAATAACGAAATGGGGTTGAGCACTCGCTTCCAGCCGAACTTCTTTCTATACAGCTATTGACAGTGTTCTTTGGCTATCATATGTATTTCAACAGTTCAACAGATAATGGATACGGAGTAAATTGAAGGAGGAACGTTCTTGGCGTTTCGTAAGAAGGTTACCACTCGGGAACGTACAACCCCCTCACCCCACCCCCCAACAACAACAAAATAAATAATAATAATAATAATAATAATAATAATAATAATAATAATAATAATAATAATAATAATAATAATAATAATAATAATAATAATAATAATAATAATAATAATAATAATAATAATAATAATAATAATAATAATAATAATAATAATAATAATAATAATAATAATAATAATAATAATAATAATAATAATAATAATAATAATAATAAGTAATGATGATAATGATAATATTAATGATAATAATAATAATAATAATAATAATAATAATAATAATAATAATAATAATAATAATAATAATAATAATAATAATAATAATAATAATAATAATAATAATAATAATAATAATAATAATGATAATAATAATAATAATAATAATAATAATAATAATAATAATAATATAATAATAATAATAATAATGATAATAATAATAATAATAATAATAATAATAATAATAATAATAATAATAATAATAATAATAATGATAATAATAATAATAATGTTAATAATAATAGTAAAAATGATAATAATAATAATAATAATAATAATACTAATATTAATAATAATAATAATAATAATAATAATAATAATAATAATAATAATAATAATAATAATAATAATAATAATAATAATAATAATAATAATAATAATAATAATAATAATAATAATAATAATATTAATAATGATAATAATAATAATAATAATAATAATAATAATAATAATAATAATAATAATAATAATAATAATAATAATAATAATAATAATAATAATAATAATAATAATAATAATAATAATAATAATAATAATGATAATAATAATAATGATAATAATAATAGTAATAATAATAGTAATTAATTAAATGATAAATAAAGAAATATCCCGGTTACAATCGGCAGATCGGGGAAAGTGCAATGGCAAATCATTTTTCTATTAATCTTTGCTGCACAGCATGGCGCCTAAATCCCTGAATGTATTATAAATGGGGCATGGCAAATGCCCATCGATTTCTGACATAAGTTGTATCCTACTTGAACCCACTTTTGTGCATGTAAACAATCTCTTTTTTTTCATTAATTTTGTGAAAAGTGCCCTTGTTATACAGTCATAACAGTTTATATCTGTTCAAAGGCAAAAAGTGCCCTTTTGAAATATTCAAACACAAGAAATTACTATAAATATCTCCTTAAAAAAACAAATCTGTTAATAATTTTCATTATCTGATTATAAACAAAAATATCGGAGGTTTTTCTGTTTTCACCATATTCTTCCGTCCTGTTGATAAATATGATACTTTCAAACAGTACCTATGCCCGGGTGTACATGGTGTAAGAACCAGCCTAAATTTTGATAGTATAGGGTCCGGGACAAAACCATCAGACCATAGACAGCAGAATCGGAGGGACACATGGGCACGTAACCCCTGCTTTTCTCAAAAGTTTAAAAAGTGCCCTTTTCAGAGAGGATATGTACACTTTTTCTCAAAGAAAATTGCCCTTTTCAGATGGAAAAGTGCCTTTTCAAAGAGGACAAGTGCTGTTTTTAAAGATGGAAACTCTCCTTTCAAACATCTGAACATTGACTGATTGCAAAACTAGTTTTTCAATATATATATATATATATATATATATATATATATATATATATATATATATATATATATATATATATATATATATATATATATATATATATATATATATATATATATATATATATATATATATATATATATATATATATATATATATATATATATATATATATATACTATATGTATATGATCTTTTCATTAGGAAAGTAATACAAATATTGCCCTAAAAGAACTAATTGTGAGTTTCGCGCGCATACACTTGCCCTAAAGACAATGTTGGGGCCCAACAGTCATACATATTGGACATTTTGATACTTAAAAGGCCTTTGTATTCCCAGCTTATAATTTGTAAAAACTCTTTCAAAATAGGGTCTTTCTAGAGTGTGCCACCACCCCAAATTTACAGTGGGGCATCTGGGCCATGCAGGGCAAAATTCACCATTTGGACCCGGGCCATTGCCATGACAATAAAGTGACGTGCGCTCTCCCATCTTCTTTGTAAAGATTGCCCCTTTACAGAGATTTAAAAAAAAAATGTTATTCAAAATTTCAAAATATACTTAAGTCATCTTATTCAGTAGGCCGAATTTGATCTTTTTATTGACAGATTGAAGAAAGTATTACTAACACAAACATCAAGCAAAATACCACAAATTTCACTCGTGGAACGCATTTAATTTGGGTTCTGCCACTGACTGACTGACTTACTCGCTGAAGACTGAGTGTGAACTTGGGCCATCTGCAGTGGCACAACAATAGGGTGAAAAAGGGGAGGGGAGGGGGTAACACCATGCATAGCAAAAATTGAGATTTGGGGTCACCGAGCAATGACACTGCGACACGTTTGTTATGCTGCACGGGCTCCTAGATCTCTGGTCGCGCCACTGGCCACCTAGTCTACTTTATGCTGACCAGGGAGCTGTGATAATAATATCAGGACTCCTTATTTGCTTTTCACATTATTTAAGATATTAAAGAGGGAGGCTCGCCTTAGTAAAATACGGTAAAAATGGGGAGATACTATATTTTTACGTCACTTCCGGTTGTGGAGGTAAGATCCGATCCTCTGTCTGCTTGTACCACACAGTACAGCCAGACCCTAGCCAGCTAGCATGTACGTTGTCAGGTTGTGTGTGTGCAGAAATGCATACACAGCGCATTACCTTACTGTGACGAAAAACTTATTTGTTTTTTTAAATGCTTTTTTGTCAGGAAGCGAAAGTGAAATTTTAGTATCATGATACTACAATGACAGTCACCAGATGAAAATTACTGAGAAAAAAAAAAGAAGAAGATGAAAGCAAAAAGTCAAAATAAACGATTTTACCGGGGCTTGAATTCACGACATGATTTGAAAAAAAAAAAGTTACTTGCGATCGCCGCAACCGTCTGGCCTATCTCGTGTGGACCTTTAAGGCGTTTTAAATAACTATATACCTTGCAATACGAGACAACGAATCGCGCAGCAAAATTTCAACCAATCAAAAAATTTGAAAGGAATTCTAAATATTGTGCACATATGACGATATCGCCTCTTTAAATATATTCCCTTTCATGACCAAATAAATTGGCTAATCATGATCTAGAAGTCTGAATCCTTCCAATTTCAAAACTTATAATCAATAAAATGTATCTTTTTTTTATATAGATTTTGGGAAAATTTGTTCTATTTTACCGAATTTTGGGCCAAAATATCTTGTATATTTGAAGCTGAAAAAACAAAATCGGTCATCATTAAATTTCGGACCCATAAAAGTTCAGGGTGGGTGAGAGGGTTTGAAGCTATAAATCTAGCTGCTGCGCTTGTTGGAAAGTTCCCCTCAGATGCTGTGGTCGCCCCCTCCCCTCCCATCCCCTTTCCATCCAGATTCAAATATCTTCCGCCGACTCCAGACAAAACATCAATGTCGATCCGTCTTTTATTGAGAAAGAATGAATAATCCTAAATCTTATTTTAAACGATGAAAATTCCCATAAAATTTCTAACAGTATAAGGAGCTTTGAGATATCATTACTCCAATCCGGGCACATATTACAGTAACTAGGTGCAGGAGCTATTACAGTAACTTTGTGCAGGGAGCTATAACAGTAACTTTGTACAGGGAACTATTACAGTAACTTGGTGCAGGGAACTATTACAGTAACAGAGTTGGTGCAGGGAGCTATTACAGTAACTTGGTGCAGGGAGCTATTACAGTAACTTTGTGCAGGGAGCTCACTGGCAGTAACTTGGTGCAGGAAGCTACTACAGTAACTATATGCAGGGAGCTATTACAGTAACTTGGTGCAGGGAACTATTACAGTAACTTGGTGCAGGGATCTATTACAGTAACTTGGTGCAGGGAGCTATTACAGTAACTTTATACAGGGAGCTATTACAGTAACTTGGTGCAGGGAACTATTACAGTAACAGAGTTGGTGCAGGGAGCTATTACAGTAACTTGGTGCAGGAAGCTATTACAGTAACTTTGTGCCGGGAGCTCACTGGCAGTAACTTGGTGCAGGAAGCTATTACAGCAACTCTGTGCAGGTAGCTATTACAGTAGCTTGGTGCAGCGAGCATATACAGTAACTTGGTGCAGGGAGATATTAAAGTAACTTGGTGCAGGGAACTATTACAGTAACTTAGTGCAGGGAGCTATTACAGTAACTTGGTGCAGGGAGCTATTATTGGTGCAGGGAGCTATTACAGTAACTTGGCGCAGGGAGCTATTACAGTAACTTTGTGCAGGGAGCTCACTGGCAGTAACTTGGTGCAGGAAGCTACTACAGTAACTTTATGCAGGGAGCTATTACAATAACTTGGTGCAGGGAGCTATTACAGTAACTTGGTGCAGGGAGCTATTACAGTAACTTGGTGCAGGGAGCTATTACAGTAACTTGATGCAGGGAGCTATTACAGTAGCTTGGTGCAGGGAGCTATTACAGTAACTTGGTGCAGGGATCTATTACAGTAACTTTGTGCAGGGAGCATAACTTGGTACAGGGCGCTATTACAGTAACTTTATACAGGGAGCTATTACTGTATTACAGTAACTTGGTGCAGGGAACTATTACAGTAAGAGAGTTGGTGCAGGGAGCTATTACAGTAACTTGGTGCAGGAAGCTATTACAGTAACTTTGTGCAGGGAGCTCACTGGCAGTAACTTGGTGCAGGAAGCTATTACAGTAACTTTGTGCAGGTAGCTATTACAGTAACTTGGTGCAGCGAGCCTATACAGTAACTTGGTGCAGGGAGATATTAAAGTAACTTGGTGCAGGGAACTATTACAGTAAGTTTGTGCAGGGAGCTATTACAGTAACTTTGTGCAGGGAGCTATTATTGGTGCAGGGAGCTATTGTAATTTCATGCAGGGAGCTATTACAGTAACTTGGTGCAGGGAGCTATAACAGTAACTTGATGCAGGGAGCTATTACAGTAACTTGGTGCAGGGAGCTATTACAGTAACTTGGTGCAGGGAGCTATTACAGTAACTTGATGCAGAGAGCTATTACAGTAACTTGATGCAGGGAGCTATTACAGTAACTTGGTGCAGGGAGCTATTACAGTAACTTGGTGCAGGGATCTATTACAGTAACTTTGTGCAGGGAGCTATTACAGTAACTTTGTGCAGGGCGCTATTACAGTAACTTTATACAAGGAGCTATTACAGTAACTTGGTGCATGGAACTATTACAGTAACAGAGTTGGTGCAGGGAGCTATTACAGTAGCTTGGTGCAGGAAGCTATTACAGTAACTTGGTGCAGGGAGCTCACTGGCAGTAACTTGGTGCAGGATGCTATTACAGTAACTTTGTGCAGGTAGCTATTACAGTAACTTGGTGCAGCGAGCCTATATAGTAACTTGGTGCAGGGAGATATTAAAGTAACTTGGTGCAGGGAACTATTACAGTAACTTGGTGCAGGGAGCTATTACAGTAACTTAGTGCAGGGAGCTATTATTGGTGCAGGTAGCTATTGTAATTTCATGCAGGGAGCTATTACAGTAACTTTGTGCAGGAAGCTATTACAGTAAGTTGTTGCAGGAGCTATTACAGTAACTTGATGCAGGGAGCCATACAGTATCTTGGTGCAGGGCGCTATTACAGTAACTTGGTGCAGGGAGCTATTACAGTAACTTGGTGCAGGGAGCTATTACAGTAACTTGGTGCAAGGGAGCTATTACAGTAACTTGATGCAGGGAGCTATTACAGTAATTTGGTGCATGGAGTTGTAAAAGATCTTAAATGGGATTTCGGCCTTTCTCAGGCAATATGACTCGGTGGGATTTTTTCAAGAGGCAAACACATAATTATGTTTCACATCATGATTTATACATTTCGTCTAAAAATGGCAGATGGTAACTTTTTTGGAAGCAAAAATTCACGAAGTTTAGTAAAATTCATTTCAAAATATTCGTTTTTTCGATGCTAATTCAACCCAGACAACTTAAAAAAATATATTTAAAAAAATCACTATACAAAAAATGATGGCGTCATTCTTGAACTGTGAGAAATAAAATGAAGCCAACTTTCGTGTTGTACTGAAATCCATAAAACGGAAGTTTACTGCAGTACGTAGACCTACATCGCCTTATATTTTGCTATACATGTAGTGGCGTGTCACAGGGTTAGGGTTTGGGGGAAGGGGTGCGGTCATGTTCTGTTCGCCAACACCTTTAAACATTTGCATCAAAAGTGATTATGGTTTAAGTTATGATAAGGATTTAACTAACGAAATGTGTGTGTGTGTGTTAAGGGGGGGGGGGGGGGGGGGGAGTCACAAATTCAAACATTTGTTCAGAAAGTTGGGGAAATCCCCACATCTTGACCTGTAATAACCGTGTATGGATTCAGTATAAGTATCTTCCTGGAAGATCTAAAAAGGCTTACTCATGATGCTCAGTATAGGCCAAAAGCTAAATCCGTGTTCTGTATTATGTTATTATATATCATTTATCTGTATATATGTTACATAAGGATGATTTGATTGTACCATTATGCCTTAAGTGCAAAATTGATGGATGATATCAATTTATCCACGGGTCTTATTTCAAAGATAGATGAATTTGGGATTCCTTATAGGGACAACACAAAATAACACCACCCATGGTTGACCCATAAATGCTTATATAAGACATAAAATAAAAGGGCCTTTGATTAAAGGGTATAGTGTTTCTGTGGGAGGTAGGTGTGCAGATGTGACTGGGAAATTATGCAATTATATTCAGACGTCAAAGCTGGAAATAAACGCTGCTGTGACATCTTTTGCATTGACCAGTTGTCAAAACAAGGAGAAGATATGACAGCTAGAACGCAACCTCGTTAACAAAACAGAGCATTTGTGTGAGTTTTTATGTTTAATAGAATGTCTCCCATCATTCCATTCATGATGGACCGTACTTTTAAGGGAATGGGATGGATAATGTAATACATAATATCCTTCAGCCCCTGGATTACGCCTCGAAACTCCACCACCACCATCGATTATACTTGATACCTCCATGGTTCAACCATGGAGCTAATTAACTGAGTTAATAGCTCCGTGGTTCACCCATGGAGCTTCTCAGTTATAGCTCCATGGTTCACCTTGTCCACGATTGTGTAAATTGTCTGACTGAATTTAATCAATATGCAGTTAAAGTAGGTCGATTTTATTTGGAAAATAACATCTGCCTGGTTAGAGCAGGGAGTTGGAATAATCCCTGGTTAGAGCATGGAGCTATTAACTGATAGCTCCATGGTTAGAGCAACCAGAGAGCTGTAGAAGATCTCCATGGAGGGCTCCCTGGAGCAAGGGGACACTACGCAGCTGAAAAATCAAAATAATAATTAATAAATCACGGCGCTCTTTCAGTATTATTTCAACAGTTTAAGATAAAGAAAAGCGACGAGAAGCAAAATTTGAGCGACCATTTCTTGAAAAAATATGAAATTTGTTATACGATTTTTGGAAAATCAATAACATTTCAGCGATTATTTTTTCTTCTGAAATAGCGCCTTTATTTTGTATACTGTCAGACTGTACTGAGTCTCCTTATTCCTCATATATCATGACAGGTATTATATGTGGAGTTATTTCTGCAAGAGGGAAAGAGAAATGTTACCAAACGGGAGTTGCATATTTATCTAATTGTGACCAAAAATTTAACACAAGATTATTTATGGTAGATATGTATGCCAGAAACCGAATTTTAAAAGAATAAAAAATCACAATCGATACTTAGTAGACATGCGATCAATATTGCCAGTGTATTCGACAAGTTTATAACGATTTGTGCATATTTGGCAACATCCTTTCAAACCATAAACTAAATGTCCTTGCATGTGTTGGAAATAAATTGTAAATGTATGAAAATATTAACAGAACATAATAATAATGTTATTATATATACTGCCTTACGCCCAATCCTCCCTACAAATTTTTCAGTCTTTTCACCTGCAAGAACCTCCATTTCGGCGGGTATGACTTCAAGTTTTAGACTGCTGGAAGCAATTAAGGAAACCACCACAGATAGTTCAGTTATTCTACGCATCAGTTATTACACTCCTAACCATCAATATATACACAATGGAACTTTTTTGTGAAGAACCAGGTAATTGTGGATAGGGTTACTGCAAGGCCAGGTCATGCATGTAATGTGGGGCTGAGGATTTTTTTGGACTTTTAAAAGGATGTTTTCGTCAGTGAGTTATAAACATTTTGGTGAGTTTTGGTGCAATAGACCTAAAATTTATAGCCAGAGTTATTCATTATGGCTATACAACATATCGAAAGTGTGTACTTTTATCTTATTGTAAATATAAATCTGTAAATTTGGATATATAAATTCGCGCACACAAAATGGTAAATGAAACACTTGAAACATAATAAGATATTTAAAAATGGGAACCAAGATTGCTCGATATTTGGGATAATAATAAAACAATGTATAAAATCTCAGAAGGCTCCTTCTTCAATCCGTAAATTATATTTCCGAGACCCTCTATTTGTCACAAATTGATGACCGTGGTGTAGCTAAAGGAGGAGGGGCGGGGCGAGAGGTGAAACGTGAGCAATTTCCCCTTGGCGGTAAATTTCCCAAAAATTTGAGCAGATTTTAATTTGCAAAATAGAAACTCAGTATGTTTTTTGGTAATCCTGATGAAAGCAATCGGTCTTAGTAGAGTTCAGTTGTATAATACCTGTCATAGTAGCAGGTTGGGTTAACAGGTGAAAAGAGTGAGCCAAATTATTTCCGAATTTAGGCTCAAAATATTCGACTTTTTCCTCAAAATGTTTGTATTTTTTGCTCAATATATCCGACAGTCCGACATTTTCCTCAAAACGTCTAATTTTTTGCTGTAAATAGGCCTATCCGACTTCTTCAAAATTTCTGAAGTAGGCCTATTAACACGCAACTTCTCCCCTACCTCCTTAAAGGCCAGTTATCGTCTCTATTACGCGGAGGTAAATATATTTTGACTAGTGTGTTTTGATTGGTCGAAAAACAATTGTACAATTACGTGCACTTACACTGATAGGCCAATCGTTTTGGAATACCATGTACGTCGCCACATTTTAATCACGATTAGATACAATCACCACATCAACTGACTGACTGACGAAGGTAAAGATCAGGCAGGAGTGTGTAGTTGTCTGAAACACTTTCGCAGCACGTACTGACGTATGATCATTGATCAATATGGACTGATGGACAATTATATGGAGGCATATTAGCGATATTGTTTGTAAAACTTATTAGAAATCGCCAAACTAGCAACAGCAACAAGTAAATTGATGAAATCCGCGTAGAAATCGACAATTTAACGACTCCTTGAATTTTCAGGCCGGATAATTACAACGTAATCAGGTAATGGGCTGAATTATCAAGATGTAATCAGTTCAGTGGTCCAACAAGTTTATCGTACATGAAAGAGGACTTCAAAAGAAACAAAATGGTGAAGAAACCGCCAAAAATCTTTAATATTTTAGTATAAAGCTCTTAGTAGAAATGACTGGTGTAGTAAGTCTACTATTGAAGGTTGGTGCGCTTAGCCTCACATTCTTAACAATTGTTAATGTATGTTAAAGAAAATATATTTAACTTTGTTTCTATTTCAATTTTTTTCCCTCGAACTTCCTTCAAGTGGTAAATTATAAATATCCTTACAAGA
>JAIGNY010002171.1:4342500-4350000 GCA_020152595.1 Chiridota heheva
AACGTTTCTCAACTGACTTCTTCTCTTGCTAAAACTTAACTGAAATGATTGACTACACAGTGCTGTATCAAGCACAAGCACACACATACGCACACACACACACACACACACACATACAACCTCTGGTCCTTTTATCAAGTCATGGTTGGCTAACTTTCCATTTTAAACAGACTAACAAAAGATGAATTAACAATTCATTAACATGCTTTCTGTTAAAACTTTGCTATGTGCAAGGGTAAAACTACAAGTATTGTTATACTCAGTCTGCTATGTCTTGGTCTGGGGTGTTTGCCCTGTATTCTTCTTTGATATTCAGGTCTGGGTTAGTTTCTCTATGTATCTTGCTTCGCTAACATGGCGTAGGGTTGCATCTGATCGATAGCTTCCCACTATTCTTACATTCAAATTTGTCAGTTTTTCATTATACTTCTCTTCCATATGCTTCTAAAATACTGAGTTTCCTTTTGCCTTCAGGTTTTCTTTGTGTTGCTTATATCTTTCCTTTAAACTATTGGCAGATTCACCAATGTATCTCCCTCCTTTTCCATTACATTCGGTACATTTCATTTCATAAACTATTTCTTAATTTTTGCAATTCACCTTTCAACATCATAAATTGGGAAGAGAAAACCCAGTCGAACGCATCTAATATTGACTTAAGATTATTCAAAGAATTCTGACTTATGTCTATCTTAGAATAATAATCATTATTTACCTCATTTGTATTATATTCATTATTATATTTCTATAAAAAAAATCAGAGAATGGTCACTAATATCATTTATAATGATCCCAGACATAAAATTAGATGTTATATCATTACAAAAAATGTTGTCGATAAGAGTACTAGATGTCTCAGTTATACGTGTTGGTTTAGATATCAGTGGAGCATAGGAAAAAAATCAAGTAAATCTGAAAAGTTAGACACTTGACTAGAATAAGCCTATTTCATAAGACCTATATCAAAATCTCTCATCAAGTAACATACTTTCTTTTCACTTGCTATACCATTAAGAATACTCTTTAAATCTTCAATAAAATCAGAAATAGATACATCAGGGGTTTGTAGATAATACCAACTATAACATCACCTGTATTCTGTTTTAATTTCAACAAATAAATCTGATAAACTATGATTGCTGGTCAGGCAATCACGAACATTAAAGGATTAGTTCGGTGGTCAAGGAAGTGTACCTTATATGAAAGTGAACTTCAAAAGAAACACATTGGTGAAGAAATAATAATAACGATAATAATAATAATAATGATAATAATAATAATAATAATAATGATAATAATAATAATAATAATAATAATAATAATAATAATAATAATAATAATAATAATAATAATAATAATAATAATAATAATAATAATAATAATAATAATAATAATAATAATAATAATAATAATAATAACGACGACGACGATGACGACGATGACGACGACGACGACGATGACGATGATGATGATGATGATGATGATGATGATGATGATGATGATGATGATGATGATGATGATGATGATGATGATGATGATGAAGTTCATCGACTGACGACGACGATGACGATGAGGATGAGGATGATGATGATGATGATGATGATGATGATGATGATGATGATGAGATGATGATGATGATGATGATGATGATGATGATGATGATGATGATGATGATGATGATGATGATGATGATGATGATGATGATGATGATGATGATGATGATGATAATAATAGTAGTAATAATAATAATAATAATAATAATTAGTATGGCGGAGCAGTTCTTAAATAGATAGCAAACACATGCTGACGTGTTACATATTAAGAACTACATAAAACATATCACTGAAATAATGAATCAAAGCACTACTGAAATAACTCTACAATCTGACAGTATAAACAAAAGTTGCACTCATTATTATTCATGAGTGCAGTAGCTTTCATTCACGCAGCAGGGCCGTAATTCATGTTAATCAGGAGAGCTGCCTTTCTTGTCCTTCCAGGTTTTAGGTGGAAGTATCAAATTTGAATAGGTTGGTTCAACTCGCTGCATTTTGTGCCTTCAAATGCTTGGATAAAGGATGTGAATTTTGGAAAAACGTTTCACATCAAATTGATAAAGATTATGAAGTGCTTGCCTAGTCATACATCACACATAAATGTATAAAGATTATGAAGTGCTTGCCTAGTCATACATCACACATTTATCATCAATCAAAACTTTATGAAATTTTTATCAGCCATAACTCAAAAACTAAAAGTGATATTTTAAAAATTCAAAAACGGATCTCTTTTATCCGATATAGAAATTATAACATGTACCACATTACTCCATCTGCGTATGTACATTCGACAAATGCTCATACCATCATTAGTTTACACAGCTGTACGGAACCATGAAAGGGACATAGCGAGAACAAATTTATGTTAGAATATTCTCGTGGCCATGAGATAATTATCTTGCTTCCACGAGCACCCAGTGTAATTTGTGCGCATGTAACCGGAAAACTATGGGAGTTTTGTCCCTGATAGTGAACACTATCTACACCCCTAGATGGATGTGCGATTTTATCTTGGTTTCTGTTCTTCCGCTTATCATGGGGAAAAGACTAAAGAAAAGAAACGAGATTGATTATACAAGGGAGTTGTTATAATGTAACTGCCATCGCGATTGCTAATATCTTTTTCGCTGGTCAGTTGGTAGTCTGGTAGTGATCATTAGGAAACATAATTGCTAATTTAAAGATTTAAAGAGGGAGTCTAGATCTCGTATCAAGAAATTAGCTTGATCCGTCACCAACAAATCCGTTACATACTACTGACGTCACTTCCGCTACGGTAATTGAAAATCTAATTGATTGCCTAATTGTCGGTGATGGTGTAAATTATTCTTTTGACCAATCAGAAACGTTGGACTATGATATTTTCATCTCCACATTGATACGATATCTTGATTTTAATATAAATCTGTCTTATTTTGTTTGAATTATAAATGGAAAAAAAATGTATCTGAGCTTGATTTCATTTTCTTCCTAAACTTAATGATAGTCTGATTATTGTAATTAGAAGTGCATCATCTAATACTTATTCAAATTCGTTTATACGTTTACTACTTTACGTGGATTATTATCCAGTCTCAAATGAATTGAAATGAGATTTTGAATACTTTCAACCCCCGCATTGACTTATATCGTCCTCTAATGTCTTATAGCAACGGAAAATACATGACAAAAATATCACTCATGAAGTTTTGAATTATAATCTTTCTGTGCATCGTATTAAGGTGTCTCACGAGCCGCACGACCGAAGACCCATTTGCATAGATATTATTCTCATATCAATTATAAAAAGGTAGAGTAGAGCAAGTAGGTAATTGTACTTGATATAAGAATCATTTTGGGATTGTTTTTAATGCTACTTTTAAAATAAGATTTTCATGAATTCTATTAAATAAACATCTAATCGAATATGGTTGTCTTTTTTTTAAAAGAGCAAAGCAAGGATTTGTAATAAATCTCTGATCAAACTACCAAGCATTTGGATTCAGCACCTAATAGATGTATTGTAAAGATTATATAACATTGCTCTTAAACGTTCAGAAAACTACAATGTTTTACATCAAGGTGAAAGCTTGATGAAATAAGAAGGTTTATTTCTGTACAAGTTCCAAGTTCCAAATGAATCAATTTTGGGACATATTGAAACAGGAGTACTTGAGGGCAGAAATGGATCTGTCAAGTTGAAATTTTTCAATGGAATGTGCTGAATAATTAATTTATGTCATGAAAGGAACTCTTGTCTAAAAAAAAACTCAAGAGGAGGGGGTATGCATTCTACTGAGTGCTGGAATTCTAGTTACTTAATGTTTTAATTTAACATATGCATACATAAATACGTTATGCAATAATTAAAAGATGACATAAAACCTAAATCTTTAAAGTTAATTATAAATGAATGCTTCTGAAAGTTGTAAGTTGACAAACTGTATAATATTTCATATGGGATTCGTATAAACGCTTCTTCTAAAATACATATTAAATGCAAAATCTCTTATGCATAACATACAAAGGAATTGTTTTAAACGTATTGAGTAAACGCATAAAACGATTTCAGAACACCAAACAAGCTTACTTAAGAACAAACACAAATTTATTTTGGAAGAGAAGAACTGATTTCATAACACAATAGACGACTTTATAACAGTAAGAAATGCTTTCTGAACAGACAAATAATGATTTCAGAACACATACAAGTTTATTTCACAACATAATAAAATATTTTAGATTTAGACGAGAAATAATTTCAGAGATGATTTCCAAACAGTAGAAAAAAATTGACAGCACATACAAAGATTGATTTAAGAAGAGGAAAAAAAACGGAAAAGAAGTTGTTCAAATACATTTCGGACTGATTGACCAAGGCTGATCAAGAATAATGTTTGGTTTCTTTTCGTCATTACATTAAATAAATTACCTTAGACTTCAATGCAATAATTATTTCTAAGATGACAAGAATGAATCGAATGAAATCAATAAATATGATTCAAAATTCTATTATATGAAATTTAGATTAAAAACAATAAAACATTATAATTGTTTTTCATCTTTTCATTAAAAATGAGGGCTTTCTGTATTCTTCCCTGGATTATGTATGTATGGACAACTCGTTGCGCTTGGCCAGCTGACTACTCATCAGCCTTTCGGCCTTTACTGTTTTTCTTTGAGCGGCTGTATAAATCTCCATTTCCTACGAGACACGACAAATCATTCTTTATAACCAAAACTGATTTCAGACCCGACAAAAAATGAACCACTTTTAGACATTACTTATATACTTTTTGGACTAAATGCATATAGCTGATTAAGAATAATGTTTCAAAGGTTATGATGGAGATTCTCTTCGTCATTCCACACAATTATTGACCTACCACTCCTTCTAGGTTAAGAACAAAAAATGAAGTGAGATATTTCATATATAAAGACATATTTTATGATAATTTGATAATCGCTGATATCGGTCATTGAATATGAAGGGCTCTCTCTATTCGTCATCCAGGTCAGTACTGTTTGTTGCGCTGGATGAAAATGAATCATTTTGAGCCTTTGCTGCGTTTCTTTGATGGTCGGTATAAATCTCCATTTCCTAAGAAACATAGAAAAATGATACATCAAAAACGTATTCAGTTTACGTTTCTCTGACTATATTATTCAGTAAACAATTATTCATATATATTTCTTCTCGTGTGCCCCAAACCAGGGAGTTGGCAATTCTCTGCCAAAACAAAGACAACATTAATCAAGATGCATACAAATAGTCTGTTCATTAGAATGATCACCAGAACGGTTGCTTGCTGCCATGTTTGCCTATCTGCATATTCTGAGTTACAATCGTCCCGCAAAGATGTATCAGGTAACGTTTATGACGAATGATTGCGAAATACACAATATGGTCGAACATTTCCTCCCTCCACAAAAGTTGTGGACAACATTTTACAGAAAATATGTATTTCTTTAAAATTCCCCCAGATATTATAGCTATGATCTGCGGTATTGTTGAAAATACTTGAATTTTCGAGGTTTGTTTAAAATTTCGTTATTTTTTACCTAATCTACCAAGTTTGCAATTTTATTTATATATTCACAAACGAAGTCTGTTTTTTTCCTAAAATTTTTTCCATAAAAACATGGATGAAATCTCATGTCTAAATCAGTATCCATGTAACTACCTTTTTCGGGGCATCAGTTTTCTGTTGGTTGGCTTGTACCCCCCCCCCCCCCCACCCCTCCCCTCCAAAACCCAGAGGAGGAGCGCAATGGAACAGAGAGGCTTTTCTGTTGGCTCAGCTGCACACCCAAATAAGCAGAGGCCGGACGCAAACTCAGTCCGTAATCTATCCGGATTTGCAATGCCGTTATTTTAGTGCACATCTTATAATTCAAAGATTTAACAGCAGCGCATTCATCAGAAATGATACGAATAGCTGACTAATCATTCGAAATTTCCATGGCGTGCTCGACTGAATGAATACACGTTGCATGCCTCGCGAGTAAGCTATCAACTTTGCTTTGAATATCCTTAAAATGCTGGCTAACACTCAAATGTTGTTGTGCAATCTTTTTGTGAAGGGATTGCTTTTCCTCAATGATCTTCCATCGTCCAACGTGGAGTGGAACTAATCCCTGCGCTGTTCTATCTCAAGTATTTTACGTTGCTGTTCATTACTTAATTCATCCATCTTACGTTGTAGGTGTTCTCGTCTGCGTTCGATATCTGTATCAACGTATTTAATTTCCCCGATAAATTTATTTTCTTTTGATTGGATGCCATTCTCATGGTCTCTCAATTTATCGGAGGCTATTTTTTTTTACATCATTAATGGAACCATCAGCCTTTATAAAAAAGAAAAGAAAAAAAACATCATAAAATGGTAGTTTGTGACAATCAATTATTATACAGCTGAACAGGACATCACAACACTAACTACACTCTCATTACGGTGGCAAAAAAGGACGAGAAAACGAAACCAATTTGAGTGATATTAATATAGAAAATTAAAACCGTACCCAACAATACAGCCTAACATAACACGATGACAGGCTAAGAAAGATTAACCACTTCATAAAAAGCCCAAATTAACACTACCGCCAAAAGAAAAATACACAATTTTAAAGCGGACTGCATCAATGTTGACTTTGAAAATGTGAACTAAATTGGAGTTAACCACCCACTCAGGCAAGCCAGAATTGGAGCTAACCACCTACTCAGGCAAGCCAGAATTGAAGCTAAGCACCCACTAAGGCAAGTCAGAGTTGGAGCTAACCACCTACTCACTGACTCAGGCAAGCCAGAATTGGAGCTAACCACTGACTCAAGCAAGCCAGAATTGGAGCTAACCACCCACTCAGACAAGCCAGAATTGAAGCTAACTACCCACTAAGGCAAGCCAGAGTTGGAGCTAACCACCTACTCAAGCAAGCCAGAATTGGAGCTAACCACCCACTAAGGCAAGCCAGAAATGGAGCTAACCACCCACTCAGACAAGCCGTTCCACTCATTAACAACTCTTTGCGAAAAGCTAAATATCAATCCGTGAGAAATCTTTGGTCAACTTCAAATTTTACCACGTGTCACATGAGGATTAGCTAAAACATGCAAGAAATAACAGGAAGTCAAATCATCACTACCAGATAGGAATTTAAAAACCTGAATAATATCGCCACATACTCTTCTCAACTCAAGCGTGGTCAAACCAAGAATTCGCATGATTATGCATGATGTTGTATGGTGATAATGATACACAACTCGCCAATACAATCGATCGAAACGCCTGAGACCTGTTAGTTGTACATTTGTTCATAACAGCTGTAATCATAGCTAACACAATCTTTTCCGTTTCTTGCATTGCTTCATGCTGACGTAAAGTTGGAACATTCTGAAACATCTTAGCATCATCAGTACATATTAACGCCAACAGCCCAATTATTACGTACGGGCTCGTGTGAT
>JAIGNY010002171.1:4355000-4357500 GCA_020152595.1 Chiridota heheva
ACGTATGTTTCAAAAAATGTTTTAGTCTTGAAATCGATAGATACAAATTTCCTTTCCTTCATCTGATGTTCATTCGATAGCGCTTGATTAATGCATGACGGTATCACCCAAGGATTCACTCTGACTTTGAAAACACCTTCATTCAATATCCCCTGTTAATCATTTCTTCTGTTTATTTTTTGAGAATGTCTACACAATACAAGCAAAGTCTAAAATCTGTTTGATAAACCCTATACTTATACGTTTTGTAGCTATATACAGATATAAGCATGAATGTGAATATCCATATTTGTACTGACATATTTGATTTTAAACAGGTATCAATGGCAAATAGTTTGAAAACGGTAAGTTATGACAGAAAAATATCCGAGTTTAACCTTTTGGATAAATCTTTAGATAAAAATAAGAAAATGGAAAGGCAGAAACAGAGGTCAGAGAGCAGGACATAGCAGGAAAGTTAGAAGATCTTCGGAGAAAGTAAGAAAAACAAAACTAGATCTCAAGCAAGAAAACATTGGAAGGATCAATGATATTGAAATGCGGAGAAAGCAGACTCGAGGTAAACTCCTTTACCAGTCTACAGAAAGGAACAGGTTGACATCCAAAAGGAAAAATTGTTTCAAGGAGTTAAAGTGAAGAAAGAAGAGTTTGAAGGCACTGTTTCTGGCGTGAAGGCAAATTTGAGAGCATCTTGAATCGCCATGATAACTGTCAGATGACAGCATCTCACCTAACCGATATAACCAATGATTGGTCTGCCGTAGATGTCACCCCAGACCTTTGCGCTGCCTTCGAGTCCCTGACTACTGACATGAAGAATTCATCTACTGGACCGTCTAGAAGCCTTCGAAAATTCAAAGTTGAGTATCGCCCTCCGCCTAGGAAGAGTTCATCGGAAGATGAAATAGGATCATTAACATGGAAAGTGAACCAGACTACGAATTTCAACTTGAACACCAAGTTCAGGTATTATGAAGATCAAATACATTTCCAATTTAATTTGAGGAGGGAGGGAGGGAGGAGGGGAGGGAGGGAGAGAGAAAGGAAGAAGGGGGAGGGAAGGAGGGAGGGAGGAGGAGGGGAGGGAGGGAGGGAGGGAGGGGAGGAGGGAGGGAGGGAGGGAGGAGGAGGGAGGGAGGGAGGGAGGAGGGAGGGAGGGGAGGGGAGGGAGGGGAGGGAGGGAGAGAAAGGAAGGGAGGGAGGGAGGGAGGGGGGAGGGAGGGGGAGGAGGAGAGAGGGAGGAGAGGGGAGGGGAGAGGGAGAGGGAGGGAGGGAGGGGAGGGGAGGGGGAGGGGGAGGGAGGAGGGGAAGGAAGGGTTGGAGGGGAGCAGGCAGGGAGGGAGGGAAAGAGAGAGAGAGAGTGTGTGAGTTAATGTGTTATTCGTAATTATTCATGATAGCTTTACATATTTTTCAACATTCACATATTCTATAAGTTCTTTTTTCTTTTTTTGTCTTCTAAATGTGGACTACTTTGTAAAGCATTTGCTTATCTAGTCTTCCTCCGTTGTATATAATACACTTTGTAAAGTTCTTGCTTGTATCGATATCTGGTTGTGGAAAATAAAATCTTCAGATCGCCAATCAACAATATGCTACGGTCCAGAAAAACATACCATGAGGTATACTGAACATTTTACAACATCTTCTTAACAGAGCCCGACACAGGTTTGAGATTGGGTGATGGGGGCCACGACCAATGTTGACAACTGCCCATTGGGGCATAGAAGTAAAACCCATTAGAAAATTACATGCCTTAAAAATTGGGCCCAGCTTTATCTATTAATATTCCCAGAATAAGAAAACAAACGAATATTCTTAAGTCTCAAATCTTTTGACAAGGGAATGAATCCAACGCATGAAGAAAAAAAACTTAAAACTCCAGGTGTAATCTCCCCTGCAGGTTAGTAGCCAGGACAAGCGGAGGAGGGGAGGAGCAAAAATATTTCAATATTTCAATATTTTGGGCAGATTTTCATTTACCCTTGTGTTGTGTTATATTATATATTTAGGGGGCTCATCCCAGTAAACACAAAACGTTTTTATATTATTTTATATCATAATCAATATTAAAATGTGGTGTCATAAAAACATTATTATAACATGTTCATATAATATTATGCAAAAAAGTTTTTATTATATCATATAAATGTTTTTCTAAACGTTTCTTTTTAATGTTATTAAAACATTTTTACGACATCACAAAATAATATTATCAAAACATTTTCACAATTTTGAAAATAATGTTTTCATGATGTTTTTAAAACATTATTGTTTTTGCTGGGATACCCTCGCAAGAGTGTTACTTACCTTCATACCTTTACTAAAGGGGCGCATTCCTTCGCAAGAGGGACCACGGCCCCCAATGCTGGTTACGGACCTGCTCATTTACTAAGTCTATGTGTAAATGTGTACATTTTGTGGAAGCTTGCACGTCAATCTTTCAAATCGAATTAGTTTGTTCCCACACGCACCCTCGAATTAAAATAAATAAATAAAT